>JAYKAV010002927.1:499311-554026 GCA_035582835.1 Phoebastria nigripes | reverse complement strand
AGGGGGAAGGAAGAAAGACCAAATCAGGAAATTGTGCACTAACCCTCTACATTTTTTATATAACCAAATATACGTAGTTAGCAACACTTTCAACAATCCACAAGACTTAGAGTTAAGCAACAGACTTGGTATATGAATGAACAAAGCCTTTCTATTTGTTTTATGTCATGGAGTAGAATGAGAAAAAGAACTTAAAATCCTTTTAAAAAATCATTTTACATTGTTTTTTGGGGTAATTCTGTGCTAGCAAAGAAGAACATGCTTAATAGCTTGGATGTCCTAACACATTCTTTACTGCTGAAATGAAAATTACAATTTTTTGTTTGCGTTGTATCAGTTTAAAGCATCTGTTAAGCACTTCCAAATTAATTACACTGTACATTGATTTTTTTTCAGGCATAATTATTAACCCTTGAAAAGTCTTCTAATAATCAATTTATACTTAATTAAGCTCTCTCTGACATGCCCTCTAGTATTTCAGTAGACACACTTTTTAAAAGTTACTTCCAACATGTATGGATATCTCAACTTCTTGTTATTAGAAATCCATACTGGTTTTTTTCCAGACTGCATCACCCACATTTATAGGTCCCCTTCACCAACCAATTGGGTGATCTGAGCGGCGATCTGCAGGTTCAAGGGACATTATATATATTCTACTGCCTAGCAATGTGCTAGGAAACAAGTAGTTATCAGATCCAGTACAACAGCCCTGGGATTAGCAGGTTTAGCCATGACAGCCAGTGGTCTCGCATAGCCCCTAGCACAGGAATGGCTAATGCCAAGGTGGTTCTTTAAGGCAGCCACCGTGAGTGAGAGTATGTGACTTTTTATGCACTCACTTTTATTTTAAAACAAAATTTCTTTGGCTTTAATGACAAAATCCAGGGATTACAATAAATACAAGTCTGCTATCCTTAATCTTTTAAGTCAACTATTATGTTATTCAGAAAACACTTTCAATGGAATTCAAACCAACCTTTAAATACAGTAAGCTCTGGTTGTAAACAGATCTGTTAGCTGCTTTGTTTGATTCTGCCTTTTGGTAAGATTAAACAGAAAATGCAATTTTCCACTATACAAGAAAAGGCATGGTCTCCCATGAGAAAATGGGGGAGAAGGTAATGGCACCTTCTCTCAGTAAGCTTGACATAGTTTGGCTTTTTTACTTTTACATWAAGTAGTACTATTTTATCATTAAATATCTGTGGTTAAAACTGACTCTCAATTTTTTGAGAAACAAAATGTCTTTTAAAGCAATTTATTGTTATTGATTCTTAAAACTCTCACAGTATATTTCACTGCAACACAGACTGAGATTTCTCAAAGGCTAGGAGGGTGCTATTTTACTAAGCTTCATGGTCCAGACTGGGAGATGCTAACGCAACAGTCTGTGTACAAGCAGTATCTTTTGCTGACTAGTGTTCATCACATGCTCTTTGTCCTGCAGCAGAATAACAAAGACCAGAATAAGGAATAAAACCACAATGGTGACACAAGACGTAGTAGGCAAACTCTTCAAAGGCTATGTAACACAGCTCTCGATTCTTATGATTTGTTACTTTTTGTGGACCAGACAGGTGTTTAACAAGGTGATCATGGCTCAAGTCTTTCCACCTTGTACTAGCTTAATCAAAGAGATTGTACTTCATCCCAGTATTATATTGTATAATATATAGTGTATATAAATTATGTACAACGATAATAGCATATATTAGTGTAACTATCCATTGATAAATAACAAATTAGCTTGAAATTACATGCATGAGAAGAAGAGTGTTTCCTTATGACAAACACCAAGAAACCATTCAACTGAGGATGAAATGCGGCAGTGATGTGAGGGAGTCCAGTTTTATCTGTGACCAGGTAATGTCATCTCCCTCTCCATGCTGAACAAAAAAATCTTCAAAGTGGCTACATTTTCTTGTATGATGTCCTTGGCTCTACTGCATGCCTCATCTCAGAAGACTACAGGGCAGCAGAGAGCACTGCATGCAACTACAGTCTCTTACCAGTAAGAGAAAAGGCTGCAGCAAAAGCAGGAGAGTGGAAACACTATTGAATGAATGCTTTCAACGACCAGATGTCCTCAGCACCCTGCACAGGAGCTGCCATCGATTACTAGAGCCTGAAGGCTGGAACAGCTTTGTGACCCGACTACTAATTTCCTGAGCCTCATGCATTCCACTTGCATAAAACCATTCTGTAGGAGGGAAGCCGAGTTCTACTTGCGTGCATTTCCCCCCAACACACTGCGTATTTCAGAAATGCAATGACTTCCAAAGGTAGACCAGGAAACATTGCAAGCTTCTGTTAGTCACACATTAAGCTACAGTTAATGCAAACTATTCTGTGTTCAGAGAGGATGGGATCCATACTGATAGTTCTTTCACTCTGTATGATTGTGTACAGTATTTTCTACTTTTACATACACTGAAATGAGGAGCACACCTCATCACTTTCCACTTTAAGAGTTACCTGGTATTTCATCATCAGTACTTGATATTTGAAAACGTAGGCTACTTAACAAAACTTTTGTAACCTTTTCATAAACACCAGTCTTGTCAAAACACATTTGATGAATTAATTGTCATAGTGTTTTGTAAGAACGGCATCAGAAATGATGTGCAAATGGCTTTTCTGAAGATCATGAGAATCACTAAAACAGATGTAACTAAATGCACTTGATAGTTATTACTATGCTTGTGCTTATTATTAATTAGCCTGTGGAGTTCTGATTTTCACCACTAGGAGTTAGTATAAAAGAGAAAAAAATGAAAGCACAACTTATTAACAGCAGTGAATGAAATCAGCCACAGCCCTATCCCATTAGAAGCGGAGACATGTAGGACAACACTTTAACAAGTAACAGC
Organism: Phoebastria nigripes; assembly: GCA_035582835.1. Classification (NCBI taxonomy): domain Eukaryota; kingdom Metazoa; phylum Chordata; class Aves; order Procellariiformes; family Diomedeidae; genus Phoebastria; species Phoebastria nigripes. Next base: position 551,153 of record JAYKAV010002927.1, on the reverse strand, counting down.
ACTGGATACCCTTACTCAAGGCCTTAGTGGTCATGCACAGCCAAATGTCTGAAGGAAAGCACACTACACTGCAGTTTTATCAGCATGTTGGTTTCTCATTGTGTATTACTGGGCAGACCAAAGAAAGTGTTATTGAAGCAAAGGAAGAATTTCACTAACGAACAGAGCTCGGGTCACTTGGAAAATCCTCTCGCAAGTGTCCTCCTTCCTTTCTGAAAAATCTCCCAAGGGCTCGACAAGCCCTGCATGTCAAAAGCTGCTCCTAGCTGCAGACTGGCAGATTAGGAACGTCAGGGCTGCACACCCCCAAACCCAAGAGCCTGGCCCAGGCTGCTTGTTACGCTCTCTCCACATGGCACATGTCACTCCAAACTGACTAGCAGCACAGCCACATCAGGTTTTCCTCCTCACTTACCTCTGGTTTATTTCCCAGTGACAGTGGGACACTCCTTCTGGTGACAATCCTGTTGCCATTTACTTCAAATATCTCTTACTTCTATTGCTGAGGTACTACATGACAATTCCATCCAAATTTAATGTCATTGTACTTGGCATTGCAGTTAAACACACAAACAAAAAAAGCAATTTGGCCAAATTAATGTGTTCTCTCTTTGCACATAACAGTATAACAGTTGCAAACAGAGCATCCCACATCATCTCTACAGAGCTTGATCAATGATTTTAAAATTGTAATATCGATGTCAATATCCAGCTCTAAGGATACCATTTTAAGAGCTGAAGTAGCCACAGTATCTAAGTCATTTGTATAAACCAGCAAATTATACCCTTCTATACCCATATAATGCTTCACATTTTCAAGAGTCAAACTCCAAATTCATTGCAGAGTCCTGTACGTTCAGTTATTGATGTAATTTTATTAAGAGGAATAAAATAACCAAAATAGATAGCACACCTTTAATTTCATCTAACAGACTGGGATCACAGTTCAAAAAGTAAAATTATTTATAATGGCTTTCCAACTACATGTTTTACTTCATACTTTTAATTTGCAAACTTCACATTGAAATTTTGTGGCGGGCATCTACTGATTAGTGTTGTCCTGATAAATTGTACATGCTACAAACCTGTGGCAAAAGTGATATTCGCAATAATTACTCACCATCTCTCTCTTCGTAGAGAACTCCTACACACTAGTCTCCAGAAAGAGCTTGTCTGCAGGTTAGGATTTATCTCACAAATAACAGCTTCCCCTGAACCTGTGAGGAAAAAATTCAGATATATGGATGTTCTTACCAAAATTTATCTTAGAATGATTTCCTTGGAAAAATCAGTTTTGGCCATATTAAATTCTATACCGAGGTCCACCCTCCCTGTACTGCTACATTTATTTTAAACACAACAACAACAAAACCCCACAACACACTGTGGTAAAATGCAAAAAGTAAAATACAAAAGGTAGTGCCTTTTATTTCATTTTAATCTGAAATCTATTCTTATTGAAGATGCCTATAAAATTTAATTTGCAAACTATAACTTATATCTACAAATTTTAAAGCAGTCTAAAGAATTTTACAACAGATATAGAATTTTCTATTAAACTGCATGGGTTTTTAAAGTTTTATAGATTCCTATTCAAACTCTAGAGAAGACTATTACAAAAATGTTATAGCGTTTTTACATAAAAAGTGAGATTGTAGAAATTAAATTTCAGTATGTTTTTGATTCTTCAAAGACTTTCTCTTGCATATCATTTGAACATGAGCTAGTCCCTTCCAACATAAATTCTGATCCCATGGAAAAAAAGAAAAATCTAAGGCAAACACTTTGTAGCACAGATTTTTTTTTTTTTTTTTTTTTTTTTAGCTACAATGATGATCAAGGTCAGCTAGGGGAAATGCTGGCTATATGGTTATACAAGCAGCTGAATTGCTGTTACAATGGAAAAGAGTTTCTTACTACAAAATCATAGTCAATGGAACTAAGCTTATAACTGAGATGACTTATGCTGCTATAATAGCTGAAATGAAAGAAAATTACTGTAGCACATTTGCAACACAGAAGCACACTTTTAAGTGAACAAAACATTGATGATGACATTTTTCAGACAGTAATTTAGTGGGCTCTTTCGTTGCAGTTATGTTACTGACAATAAGGTAGTATCTGGGGAATAAACACGCAGCTACACTTTCCACACAGAGCAGAAGGAACAAAAACAAATACAGTGCAACTTCCAGAAAATCTGCACCAGGGTCATGTAAGCACATGTCACCATTATTATAACTTTTTTTTTTCTTTTTGACTGGAGCAGCATTAATCCGTGCTAAGGCACTAGAGATTATCAGACAATTTTGCCGACCATTGCTATTGCTTCTAATGTGCAAGCATCTACTTTAAAAATATTTAATCAGCGTAAGTTCTTTTTCTGCAACCTAATTCTATTGAGAAAATAAGAAGGTTGCACTATATCTATTCTAATCCTAGTCATTTTAACAAACATCTGCATGATTTTTTTAGTGTAACAGCTGGCCACATACAGTTACTTTTTCGAATGTCCAGTAGAAATGAAAGCATTTACTCTGCAAAATGCATGTTTGAGTACTGTAAAATCTGTGAAGAACAAATATTCCTGAAGTAAATCATAGTAAAAATTCCACAAGGAGGAAGATGAATGTACTTCTACTTAAAAAAACAAACAACACAGTAACCAGCCCCACCCTCCCCAAACTCAGTGATAGTTTAGTACAGCTGGAGAGAATATGCATGTTACCTGCTTTTTCAGTTAAAAGAACAGTCCATTGAAAGACAGTCTATTGAAGTAAATAATAAATGCAGATTTCTATTTTATTTTAAGCTAACATATCTGTCAGAAATGAGAGACATACATCGTGTGTATGCACCATGTATATGCACCGACATATACAAACTGAGATATAACACATTTAAACATCTATATGTATGTGTGCATGTTAATATATGTAGGTAGGTAGACATGTGTATTAGGGTAAGTTCTAAGGGTGACTCCAGAATGTTGTAGCTATATTAAACAAACATTGTCAAGCCTGATGAGCCTTAGAATTAACCCAATCAAACCATTTTCTATATTGTAGGAAAGAGCTGCTGGATAACAATACCACAGAATTTTAAAACGAACCAAATTTCTTTCATGCTATATTTAAAATATTACCAAAATTTTATTTTGCAGCTCACAACAAACCTTTGTTTCAGTGTTCTCCTCTGCTGCACTCATTGCACCCATCTTCACCTAACTGAATCTTTTTTCTCTTTCCATCCAGGAAAGGCAGTGCTCTTTATTTCTTCCCAAGATCTGGCAAATTTTCCATGATACTTATTCAGTAGTTAGGCTACTTGGTGCTGTACTAAAGCAGTTGATTGGATGAACAGAACCAATACTTATGCCTCTGAGAATAGAATGGAGAGTTTTTCTAAAATTCAGTTTCTGTTTGATTGCAGATTAAAATCAATTGTGGAGCTGTGGGCTTCCTCAGAAAAGAGGAGTGAAGAAAAAGGACAGCATCTTTTTGGGATTCACAGAAGGAAGCAGAAAGTGAAAGAAGAAAGCCGAAGTGAAACCACAGAGAGAAGAAAACCTAAATCTCATTAAGACCAGCTATCATAATTTAGGCAGCCAAAAAAGATGGCAAGTATCCTAATACTTTTTAATTTAGTGTGAGTGATAGTCATACTTCAAGCTTTTTGAAGCTAGTAGAAGGGTCTAGAAAATTAGCCTGTTTGAAAATCTAATCTTGCATCCGTTGACTGCAGAACCTTCAGCCATTAGATGTACATAAAATGCGGCCAAACACGATGGAACTGTGGGATGTGGCCATTCTGCAATGCAGTTCAGCCATGCCCAGACAAGACAACTTCCTCTCATTCCCAAAGATCTCTTCACCTTCAAAGATGGTATCAGGATTTCATATCCAAAAACCAACCAAGCAAACAAAAAATTGGGACTTAGGAGAAATAGGTATCTCTTGGTTACTAATGTTAAGAAGTTATTTAGTAGGAATCAGCAAGATCCAGAGAGGATATGACTTGGCACGCTTGGTCCTTCTAGAACGGAACAGGTACATCTATTAACTTCTGATCAAATCATTCATGGGAATGAGAAATTAAGGATAAGGGTGAAGATATATTATCTAGGATACCTTGTACAGCTTTCAGAAAAAGCAATATTCACAAATGTAAAATTTATCTGTAACTAGCAAACCTAAAGTGCATTTTCTTTCACAACAAATGAGATGAAGTGGGCTTAAAAATGCAATTTTGCACTTTTTTGGAAGGAACAGCAACTTCTAAGCTTGTGAACCTGAATATGCTTGATGATACAGGGACCCTGCATACCTGAATAATATAGAAAGAGATTTTATCTTGGATATTTCAAAATTAGCTACAGGTCAATTAATGGGTCCATTGAACTTCAACATACACTGTCCAACCAATACTAAAAAAAAAAAAATCTCCAATGAATGGTATGTGGGAAATACAGTTTTAATATTGTTGATCAAGTAATTTGTCACTAGAGGTCTAAGTCCATTGTAACATTTTTTTCTGTCTTTTGTTCTTTTTTCCCCTTACCTACAATACACTCCCAGAATAGCTAAGACCCTCTCTGTGATTTGAACCTCAGTCACTCATTTATAGTTCATAGGCTACTTTCCCTATTTACTGAGATGTTGTAAAACATGAGGTGAAGTTTGCAAAAGCACGTGGATAGGAAATCTGGGTGCTTGGCATTCCTTCAAGAAACAAAGACCGAAAGACAGTCAGTGTACTAAAAATTACCATAAATTACAAATTTAACAATAAGTTACCATGTAGCAACACATTCATTTTTGTTTAGAAGAAAATCTTTTCAGAAGGAAACAGAATTATACTGAGGTGCATCCAACCTGGCATATCACTGGAGAATAACAGATCTCCCCCTCACTACCTACAAGGGCATTTGTCACATAATTACTGTGTTATTCTCAGATAACTGTCACTGCAGAAGCAGCATACAACCCAATAGGTGTTCATTTGGTTTTGCCTGCATTGTCAATAGTAGGAAAAATACATCACAAATTGTCTAAATGTTCTGACAGAGAACAACGGCAGGACAGATGTTTAGAAGAGGTTTAAAAATGACAGGAGCTCTTTCAAAAGAGAATCTGCAAAGCTCAGTTTTTAATTATTTTATGTAGCAAGCTGTTAAGATTGTTACGGGGGAGTAGGGCATAAATAAAACCTTCAATTTTTAAGCCAACATAGTGTTGGCTATATATCTATAGAAAACAATCTGGCATTTCATTCGAGACTAATGCTAATTGAAAAATGTGAAGAGAGGAAATAAACAAAATAATAATAAGAAAAATCTACCTACCTTTGGGCTAGGGGCTCAACATTGCAAAAATTAAGAGTATTCAAAAATCCAAGGCTGCCATCATACATCTGCTCAGCTTAAAACGTGAAATGAGTCAGCAATTTCAACCTAACATGTACTTATCTAGTATACCCATCACAACTGGCACTAATTAACCTTGCAAAGAAGTGGAAGATATTAACTCAAGTGGAGTGCTATGCTAAAACAACTCTGCTGCTTCTCCGTTAGTATAGTTACAGCCTTAATTGCCTCTGTAAGCCCTAATCGGGTGTACAGACTGAATATTCCAGGGAGAAACACCACCTTCCCTTTCCATTCAGAAACACTACTCTCAGCAAGACTTTGAAGCAGATCAGTACATACATTTGTTCTACTCATGATGAACATGCTTTCTCAATATTGGAAAGCTTTTTTTCCTCTCTGAGTATTATCTAACAACATTTAGAAGCACTACATCCAACTTGGAGGTTTCTCATGTCTTCCAAAAGAATAACTGGCCATTGGGTTGTGATAGCTTTTTATAAGTAGTGTATTAATTCGGGGGGGGTGGTGGTGGGGTGGGGTGGTGGTGGGGGTGGTGGAGCGGGGATGGGGGCAAAGGAGATACACTTTCTAATATCACTTTTTCTTTTGTCCTGGTAGGGAGTAGCTGAAAAGCAAAAATCCCAGTTATCAGAACTGAGCCCCTCACTCTTTCCTTCTGAAGGCACAAGTTTTGTTGCATCTGCAACATCTTCCACACTGATAAATCTTCTCATCTTTCAAGAACTACCAGAGAGAATATGAACAAACCTCCAGACTCGTCTCCACACTCCGAAGAAGTAACACGGTCCCTGTTTCTCCTCTAACGCTTACGTTAAAGCCAAATGTAAATTTTATGTTGTGCCCCAGAATGCTGAGTCTAATAAAAGCAGCACCTGAGATCACAGATTAGTCACATGTACAACTTCACCTCACCCCTGCACCCCGGTGAACCTGTACACAACCTTACTTGATCAGCACCTGTTGCTGTGAAGCTGTCTACTCAACACATCCTGTACTTGAACTATCATCAAATGAAAATTTTAATATACATTTTTAAAATGTTGGACGCAAAACTGTTTTTGACAAGCCCAATTAATATCTATTGTTAAACACAACAGCATAAATTAACTGACGAGCTTTTACCATTCTGGGTGTACGCGTCCAGGTTTCGGTAGCAGCGGGGGCTGCAGGGGTGGCCTCTGTGAGGAGAGGCCGGGGCTGCCCTGTGCCAGACACAGCCGGTTCCAGCCGGTTCCGGACAGCTCCGTAATGGAGCCACTGCAGGGCACAGCCGAGCCCAGCAGCAAAGCTGGTGGTCTGGGGGAAAGGTGTTTTAGTTTGTGTCTTTGTTTCTCACCATCTGTTTTTAATTGGCAATAAATTACATCCATTTTCTGCAAGTTGAGTCAGTTTTGCCCAGGACGGTCGTTGGTAGGCAATCTCCCTGTCTTTATCTCAACCCAGGAGCTTCCTCATCTTATCTTCTCCCCCGTCCTGTTGAGGAGGGGTAGCGAGAGAGCGGCTGGAAGGGCATCTGGTAGCCAGCCACGGACAACCCACCACAGAAAGACAGCAAAACTGTTACAAATAAAAAGAATACTGTGGTGTTTCATAGCATCTTCTGGAACRACAGAAATTCACATTTCATCTGCTATTTTTCAGTCAAGCAAAACCAGGATGCAGTTATACATCGCTCTTCTCAGCTACCCTCACTTCTCCTCCGCTGTCTGATGAGGATGCTGCTGCCAGAAAAGCCTTTAGGCTGAATTATGGGAGAGAGATTTTTCTCATTCCTACTTTGCTGATTTTTCTCCCTTCTTTTTATTTTTCCTTCCAATTTTTGGAAAGACGACCTCCCTCAGACTCCGCCTCCTTTTTTTTTTTTTTTAATCTTCTGATTGTTCCTTTTGTTCAATCCATTTCATTCACACCTTCTAAACCCAACTTCTACAGGAATAAAATCCTAAAACTAAAATTCATCAACCTGAACTAACTTAGAAGTTAGCCTTGCTCTGAGCAGGGTATTAGACTAGCTAACCTCCAGAGGTCTCTTCTCAACCTGAATTATTCTCTGATTCTATGATATACATATATACATACTTATGCATACACAGAGCTTCTTTTTGACTAGAGCACATATTCCACCTCACACTGCAAAATAAATGTAGGTTCGTGGCATCCCAATTTCTGCTGGCCCAGAGAATGACCTTGAACTGTTAACATTAGTCTCTGTTGCCCACTCCCAAGCAAGATGCTCTTATTCAGGAGGATTATCAGAATCAGTAACGGCCTTTGCTCCCGCATGGATTTATAGTATTTGCAAGTATAACTTGTGCAGCATTGAGATAGACAGAGTAAACAAGGCTATAACAAAGGAGCAATACCAATGAGTTCTGGTTATCAATGTCAAGCTTCAAAAGAGAAATTTCAGTGCTGAAAAGATGAAAATCTCAACAACTGGGACTAAACAGAGTTTCTCATTAGAATAGGAAAAAGTTCAAAGATGCGAAAACTTAGTTATAATGGATATACTCTTTGCTATTTGTTTTCATGTAGCAAGTTTCTTAAGACAGTGGAAAACTAATTGCTTACCAACATAAATAAGCAGTGTGTGGCACGTTTGAGTATTCACTAAGATTTACACAAAAGCTGGAGAGAAAAAATATTGTGCCTTCAGGACATAGCGCGACAGTTAGAGTCTGTCATTATGATAAAAGCTTCTAACCTTGCTGTCAGTTGATGTCTTGCTTGAACTGGCTTTGGAGTCAAATTCAGTGGAAGCCAGTAAGATTAATTCTAGTATGCACAGTTCATTACCTCTCACAAGAAAACACCATCAACAGAGTTTAATAACTTGCTTCTAACTGTTTAATTGTGATGTCTCCAATAATAATTATTGATTATGTCAAAAAAATTACATTTTGTATAAGACTACTGCATAACACATACAGTAACTAAGTGCCAGCTGATACTTTGCCAATTTGATTTATTAAGAGTTATGTATACACAAGTGGCAGCTAATGTGCTGGCTGCCTTCCTTGCTATGCCTATTCTATCCTAGTCCCTCCCCTTCAATGCTAATCAGTGAGCAGAGCATAACAAGGAGATAATTACACATTGCTGCTATTTGTGCCAAGAGACTTTATGTAAATATTATTAATACATTCAGTTACTTTTCTCTGGCTACAGGTTGCATTTTAAAGCAGTAGTTTGGAGAGATGCCTTGTTACGCTTTGTTGTTCGATATTAACTTTTTCAGACCATGTTTAAAATGATACTAAAAAATGTGCAATACACATTTTTATAATTTATCTTTTAGTTAGCTTAAACCATATAGGAAAATTTCCTTTGTAGGAAGCAAAGTAGTGAAGATACAACAGCTAAAGGAACTTTTAATAATGAGTGTCTGAAAGTGAATTAAGATATTACATTTTTGGAGGCCAAAACTTGCTCAACTATTCTGTTACTTAGAACAAGGTATATGTGAACTATTAATTTTTTTATTTTGTACATATCCACATGAAAATTGAGTTTTTCATTCTTCATTCAAAAGAGCTCACAAACTCTGAGAATAATGCCAAATTCTCTCAAAGTTAGTGCTATGAAAAACCATCGGAAAATTAGCATGTACCATTGAAAATACGGATAAATATGACAATGAGCTTAGCTGGCATAATGTTCATTTGGAGAAAAAGCAATTAACCTAAAAAAAAGTCTAAACAAGACACTAAAGAGTCAGGCTATTACTAGAAAAATTGGTTTCCTTTCTTCCTCGTTCAAATGTTAAAAATAAGTTAGGAAGCAAATTAGATTCCAACACACAGCTTTTAGAGTTATGATAAAATGTAGTAACTGAAAAAAAAATCTCAGAATAATTCATTCTAATTTGTGTCTACCATGAACAACAAAGTCCCTTGGAAGCAAACCTTTATATAAAGTCATTAGACTGTTGCTATTTCGATGGGCAAGGTTTCTAATGAACCAATGGCAGCTCGCTGATAACAATTAGATGAGATGAAATTAAACCATGCACACTCTTTAAAAAGAGCAATGGTGCTCCTGATAACAGAGACTTAATCATTATGTTACCTAATCGGCCGCCTGTCTGGAATTTACTTCACTGCAGGTTGAAATTTAGTATTAAATGTCCATCAATAACAGTGTGCAAATAAAAATTACGTAAGCAAACTGATTTAATGTCAAACTAATGAGACTGGAAACTTAAGGAATTATATTTTAGCCTTTATCAAATAAAGTGCTTAGAGGGGAGGGGGCTTCCCTGAATTTACTGGAGTAGGAGATTTCAGTGGTTAGTGAGAGGATCAAGACTAAATGTCTAACTAAATAATATCATAAAATATTTCTGATGCTTGCCAATTCAGAGTCACCGCTTTCATACACCCTGTTGTAAGTAACAGGTTCATTGGCCAAATCTGAACTTCCAGCAATAGTAAAACCTCAGCAGACCAGAAAAGCTTAGTGCAATACTCAATCACAAAACAATTACACAATGGTTTGAGAAAAAACAAATTCCTAAATTCACAGTTACTAATGGGTTCTTATGGAAGCTGTAAGGACTATTTGGAAAAGCTTGAGATATAAAACCACACAAATATATTAATCTGCAGAGATCTATCAGCGTTCTGTCTGTGGTGTGACATAAATTAAAATACTTAAATGATGGCTAACACGAGTTATCCTGTCTGCCTGGTTATGACTGTAACTTTTCCCTAAACTTTTCCCTTAATGGGGATCTGCACCTGATCAATGTCCAGGCAAAATACGGAAACTTACAACCATGTCAGGAATTGGATATATTTAGCTTAACTACTTAGTTTTCTCTCTTTCTTTGTAAAGCAACACAGATCCTTGATATTTTTTGGCTTTTTGTTAACTTCAGAAAATCGGTAATTTTTTGTGATTTGACCATCCTTCCAAACAGTCAGGATGGAATTTCTGTAACAGGGACCTGCTTGTCATCTTTTGATTTTCCATTAAAAGAAAAGGCATCCAATCAGAAATCAGAAACAGTATGACATGACCTAGCTAAGCCAACACACCAGGCAAGCAGAAAACACGTAACTACCAAAACTAAAAATCTGAGTTGTTATGTGTCCACTGTGCTATGGGACACTGCCATAATGGTAGCACATGCACATCATATGTATATATACATATGTGTGTGTATATATATGTTATCTTTAACCTAATTAACCTGTTGTGAAGACACAAGGTTTTAATTTTATGGGCCTGAAGAGACCTACGATAGTGGATTTAATGCTGAAATCTATGCCACAATGTCTTCATTGTATGTGTTACGCAAGCTATCTAGATAAAAGCCAGGTCAGGCATGCTCACGTGCTGATGTGCAGGTATATCCAGAAACCAAACAAGTGCCCTCCATATGTTTTCACAAGTCTTTGGATCAAAAGCAAAGAAACTCTGTAGTGAACCATTAGAAGTAAGGCTACAGCAGTGAGAAATATTTTTTTGATGAGGTGAAGAGCTGATTCCCATCTAGAAGACCAGTACAAGGCCTCTCCATCAGTTAAATCTCAATGGGAATTCCAGGAGTTAAGTGGAGCTCAGCTCTCAGGCTATGGTTGACTTCACCGATGATGAGTGATTCCACACGGAATAATAATACCTCAACTGCAAAAATGGAGAAACATTTGAACATAAACAACCTTATCATTTTACACTACTACAGTGTAGTACACTACAACTCTATTTCTCAAAAAATTTTCAGACCTTCTTAATTACACTTCAGATTTCTTCAAACCCAAGGTACTACGCGGGACATTTTTAAGGATTAACCCTGGATAAGATGGCCTTTAGAAATAAACATTTTCAAGATAATCAGTATAGGGGGAGATGATGAAGAAGAAAGGAAGGAAAAATGCAACTTTCAGATTACCTTTAAAAATGCACAGCAAGTCCAAAAGGATAAAAAAGAGATATTCAAAAATGCTGGGTTTTTGCCCTCTCATGTTTCACCAAGGGATTCTAAATATCATCATGGGAGAAATCAATTTGCAGCAGCTGTGGACAGCCTTAAGGGCTTGAACAGCTTAATTGGAGAAATGTTTTAAAAGTTAAAAGGCCAGAATCATGTCAAGTACATGAAGCAAAACCTCACAGATGCTTCTAAATGTATTCATTATACAGTATTACAAAGGAAGGCATCAATGTAAGGAAATATGTTCAAAAAGGATCATTAAAAGCTAGTTTTATTGATGAATTCTAATCAAATACCAAAAATATTAATATAAGCATGTATATTATATTTTAATCTATTCTAAAAAGTTGTATTAGTAATTTTTAAGAATTATCCTTTAATATGTATTTAATGTATAGAAGCTAAATTTTCAGGTACTTAGAAACATAATAGCCACTTAATTAAAGTCAGGATTGAAATTTAACAGTTCACTTAAACTACTCATCTCCTAATTTAGTTTTCTTCTTTATGTTGAATTTAGTGTTCATGCAGGGAGACAATCTGACTTTCATGAAAGCTGAAGCCCAAATGCACAGAATATGAATGGGCAGAAAACCTCTGGCTTTTAACTTCAGAGCTAGAATGCGTATTTATCCTTTGGCTTAATTGCACATAGAAATAATGCTGCCTTTAAAAGCACCTGTTTGCTGAGTAACTCAGACCTTCAGGATGAAAATAGCACAGGAGGAAAATAATGTCCAGATAAGAAGCAGCAATTCTACTATTCGCTATTACCTCCCTTCATTAAATGTGTGCGTTTTACCTTTCCCATCATCATCCCTCAGCGGTGCTGCTTAGGAAGGAGACAAAAATGTTCATTACAAGTCCATCACTCCCAAGAAGGAGAGGTTCTTCAGCTACTGCTCTCTCCAGTGAACTATGATCTGAAATGTGGATAAATTAATAGTTCAAAGAAAATGCTACTGTCTGGAACTACTGTAAGCATACTAGGGATAAAGGAGGTCATGAAAATCTTGATGTTTGGCCCCATTCTCACACCGTAGCTCAAATCACTTCAATGTACTATTCCAGATTTGCAATGGAGTTAAGTGGCAGAAAAAACCCCCAAAAGATCCTTGTTTACTCTTTGGTAGTATTTACTGCACCATAGAAAAAACAACAGTTGAGCAACGATGACATACCTCAGTAGATCTGCATCAATATTAGTAATATACTTTCTGAATAAATACTCTGTTATTTATCACATGAAAAGGTATAACATAGATTGTTCTAATGATGATTAGATTTATACAGTATTTGTAGGTAGTTTGATTGAAAACATTATCAAGTACCTCAGTTCAAAGTGGTGTAAACTGTGATATCCTCATTGGTCTATTTACAGTTTCTCAATCTAGTGCCAAACACTCTGGTATTACACAGGATTATTTTTTCAGTAATGATTCTAGTATTGGCTTCTGTGTGTTGAGTCATCCTTGAGGCATCCTTCTGCTGGAGTTCGTCTGGAAGCCTGCACCACTGAGGCTCCTTCCCCAACTCCAAACTGTGACACAGGAAAGCCACCCAAATCCTGTTACCTTCTGGGTGTTCTCCACATCTCCAAGAATTATTATCATGTGCTTTTGTATAAAAATCAGCATATGATGCTGATACAAACCCAACACAAAAGAACCAATCCCAGTCACTGTAATACAGAGACTGTATCTTTTTAAGTAGTAAGGTCAATAAATGTTTTACCTAAGGAAATCTTCAATTCAGGAGCCATTTCTACTCAGGTAATATACATTTAATCAGGATTTAAGTATTTGCCTAAGTTCTGTTTCCCCATTGTAGCAAGGCATGTTTAAGGTTGATCTCTTTTATCATCTCCCAATCCATCTGCTTGCCAACTTATCTAGTCTCTATCAAAGGCTAGTAATCAAAAGCCTTTGTTGTTCTTTTATGTTGTACAATAAATAGCTCTGAAGCTATCTGTTATAAAAATTATGAACAGTAGTGAAGCTATGACATACAAGTCCTCTACAATAAGAAACTAGAGTTAAAAGATGAATTTGTGTTCTAATTGAACTAATTATTGAGAAAGGAGATTGCAGGAAGCCCAAAACATTGAACTAATTCTCTGTGGAATGCCTTCTGGTAAAGAGGACATGAAAAAAGTCCTCACCTCATGTCAGTAATTATTTTGGAGAATACAGAGCTGAACGTTAGGTAAAAGTCCAAGAGTCTGCTTGTTTAAAGAAATATCTAATTAACAATTAAAAAGAAAAAGTCCTGTTGAGTAGAGCTTCCTGAAGTCCTAGCCTTTGTCAGAGACACAATCTCAGCTGCAACTGTGTGGCCTGTCTTCTATTCTAGGATACATAGGTCAAACTCAGTCAGTCACTGGCTACCCCTTTATACCTAGCATTAGCACGAGGCTGAAAAGATGTAGGGTGGGAATCAGGTGGTGCAGAGCAGCACCACTCCATTATTTTAGAACAGCTGACGATATCACTTTAAAACCTTACTAAAAGATATATAGGCTACATACAATGGACCTGAGCCTCTGCTGTGCTACTCCAAGTTTCTGTCCTTGAAATTTCTTCTAAGTAATTATTTTAACAGAATGACATGACTAAAGTATCTCAATTATAGCGACGAAACCAATCAGTATTTCCATGCTGCATGTGTACAGTACATACTGTTACAGTCTCTCCATAGCTAATTCCACCACAAGTCTGAAAGCATGTTCACAGTCAGAAATATCCCTGAAAGCTTTTTCCCCCAAAGAACACTTTTTCTCTTTTCACATCTCATTCTAAGGAACCTTGAGCATCTCTAGCTTTAGGGGTTTTTCTGCATTTAGCTTTCTCCTTGTTAAGAGGTGCCACAAAACATAATATATGCAACCTCAGTGTTACAAGGTGCATTTGCTTTTTTGTCTTCTGTTCATAAAATCAGAAAAAAACACCCCCTGCCTTTTGCTTAAAAGCTGTAACTGGAAACAAATGGTTATGTTTGCAATACTCATCCTTCTGTACACAGACTATTAATTGGAGTGCACAGTCCTGTCATTCTTATTTAGCCTTGACTAAGTTTGTACTCTTTATTGCTTCCTTAGGCAGTGAGCCCTTTGTATAATTTGCTGGGGGCAGTCCCAAATTTGCATTCTCTGCTGTTGCAGTCATTTGCAGGTGCTGCCTGATTTCCACCAAAGAAGAGAATAGCTGTGCTGCCGCACCTTGGACAGTCTGCCTTCTCACTCCCAACAAAGACAACTTTCTTCTGTGGGCTGGGGCAGCAGCAGCTAGCAGGAAACATATGTGCAGCAGCAGCACTACCAGAACTGATCGTTTTAATTTACTGGTTGCTGTTTTATTTACGTGCCTTCAAATTTGTTTTATCGTTTTCATTTTCTACTCATAATACACACAGGAGTAAAATGAGTCAAAGAAGTCATATCAAAATAACCTTTCAGGTTTTTCGTAGGTAGATGGGATATTCTGATATGGGAGTCCATTATTTTTCCATTTAGGCATTACAATATCCTTTAACTTACTCCCATTTTCCCCGCCTAATTTGCCATCTCTTAGATGCCAAGAACGTGTAGAAATCTCTGAGGGGCGTTTCTCTCATCAGCCGAAAAGGAACATTGGAATAATGACTTTCAGGCATTGGTGGCAAGCATTGTATTCTCAGAAGCATAAAATCAGAAATGGAAAAACTCCTAATAGGTCACCTAATCTATCTTTCCGCACAAACTGAGTTCTGCATAGTTGAAATATCCTCAATTTTGTTAAGAAGTTGCCTGCTTGGGATTCCATACGCAGATTTCTTTCCAGTAATACAGTCATACGCTCTTCCCCATGTCCCCTTTCAATCTCAAGGAGGAGTTGAAATTCAGAATATATAAGGAATAAAGGACGAGAAGCTCAGAGAGTTGTTACATTAAAACCACAAACTTAGCCTGACATAACCCAGAGTTTTGGGCTCTGTATTAACAGGAAAAAATATTAGACTGGCATAACATTTCTGTCACAATAATTACTTTCTAAATGTACTAGAATAAATTTAATCTTGATGAAATTCCATCTGATGCCAATCCAGTGACTACTGCTTTTCTAATACACCCTTCCAATTCCTGTATCAGGAGGATAAGATCTTGAAATTCCTGAATAATGAACTTTCTTACACAGTTAGATGACTGCCAATATCTAAAGATATACTTTAGCAGTTCTTCTCAGAAAAAATAATGATCTGTTTGCAAAAGCTAATAGGTCTATATTTGTTCTCTGCTTAGTTCTGCAACTTTTCAGTTACACCACTACCTTATTTGTGCTACTGTCATAAGTAGGAACTTAAAACATTAAATGGCCTCTGAACTGGACATCTGTTTAATCAAGTTACACTATTTGACCAGTTTCACCAGCCAAAGTTGTGACAGAATATCTACCCACATCCATATGGTGTTAGCAAACATCTCTAGACCACGGATCACCAAAAGGTATTAATACTGTCAAGAGTTTTAGGCCACAGTCTCGTGCCGCCAGTGGAATAGCTCTTATTTTTAAATGTGCCTTGAGGATGAAGGAATGAACGGAGGATGAAGGAACTGAAAGGCTTATCTTTCATTCAATAGGTGTTCAGTGGATCTGGAGAAAAGAGACACCTCACACGTTCAGCTGAGTAGCAAACAGTCACAGATGGATGAGAAGCTGACCTTCTAAAGCATCATTCAGCAGGGCTGAATTAGCACAAAGGTATAAATAACCAGGTATTAGTATTGCAGCAGAAGCAGCGATTCTGTCATACTGCAAGGCAAGACAATCCGATTTTTTTATTTGTATGTAATCACAGTTGCTATGGGGTAGACAGGAGTGAAGAGAGACAAATAAATTATAACCTTTTTGCAAAAGTAAAATCAAAGTACTTTTGTGGAAGCATTTAAAGCAATAAGAGCTCTTCCAAATGGGGCTTCTTGCATTCATTTTGACAGCAAGGGATTTTTTTTCCAGATCACATAAAAGCAAAAAAGAAAAAGTTTCTGTCATAGCTTAAGCCAGTAGTTTTCTCCTAGAAATGTGTTTACAGTTTTAGTCTCAACAGGGAGGCATGTTTTGCATGTAAATAGCAGGTGGTTATGGAGAGTTACTTTGACAGCTAATGTCTTGAGCTGCCTTGACATCTGTGGTCTAATAGAGTGGCTCTGTAGTAAGTGAAGTTCCTGATGAAAGGCAACCAAATTAAGTGGAGTTTTTCATCTCAGTTTCTAACCGGCTATACTGTGACCATTCAAGGGGGAATGAAGAAATGATTAAAAAGAGATTGCACTCTGGCTCTGGTGGCAACTGACATAAATGAACTTGAAAAGACAAATAAGACAACACTAATTTTAAAGCCACAGTGGTTCTTCTCAGTCAGCATCACTGGAAATTGCATTGCCGAAAGCAGAGGTGGTCTGACTCTTGCCCAGAAAACAAGCAACACCATGCTGTCACAGAGGGGGAATGTCAGATGCACCCCAAAGAGAGGTAATTAAAGTCTTTGTCTTATTTATTCTTCTGTGTAGAGAATTAATAGCTACAGTGTTCATAATGTCTCCCGCCTCCCGTGCATAGGCTTAATTCACGTTTTCTTTCTATTTCCTAAATTATGATCTGAAAATTACATTGCTGATCTCAGGAAGGTACACGATTCTCAATAGTAACGTCTCTGTGCCAAAGAACTGAGGAGGCCATAATTTTTCCATGCTGCAGTCATGGACTTCTCCTTTCCAGATGATGGCCTTTCCTGTGCATCTTCTCTTAGAAAAACCTGTGACTTACGAATCCTACAAAGATGCTTAGGCAGAAGTATAGTATACTCATCAGTCAAATGTATTCAAGAAGTGTTAGAAGACTCCCTAATCTATAAGGCTCTATAAAACTACATAGAATTTACAACTAACTCATCCATAAATGCATTTACGTATGTTTGTCTCATATGCAGATTAGGACAAGGGATTTTCAGGCATTTCAACGACTCACAGTTTGGCTACCAACCCATTCTAGTCCTTCTAACTGGATCTTTGCATTTAACTGTGTGGCTTTATCATAAAAGCAAATCTTACTCCTCAACAGCACTTGGGGTAGGTTTGCTGCTAGAGCTGTCCAAGACACATTTTAAGCACAAAATATTCCTGAATATTTTGTCAAAAAAGTATAGCTTTTTGGCAAACATGGATTTTTTTTTTCTCTCAAGAGGAAATATCTTGGTATGACCAAGATATGGCTGCTACCTAATTTTATGGTAATGTTTCAAAACAGAAAACCAGATGTTTAAGCATTAAATTTTTTCCTCAGAATTTTAGGAATTCTGGACATTACATCCCATACAACTGTGAAATGAAAGGGAGTTTATGGAGCAGCTGCTGTGTTGCAGCACACTGCTCACATATCCAGGGAACCCTCTCTCCGGATAGCTTGTGAAAGCCCAAAGTGCGAATGTGACCGTCTCCTCGTAGATTTGCACATTTCCATGCCACCAGACCCTGCAGTGGTGTGAAATATTCTTTGCAAGAGAAAGAACAGTGTCACTGCTAATCTGTTTTCTCTGAGAAACATCTCAGTTGAATGGGACCAAAGGTAAAAGCTGCATTTGAGACATGTAAGATACATATCTGCCAAGCTATAAACAGAATGACAGTCTAAACATTCCGTAATTATTCTGATTCTACTTTGCCTTCATATTGGTTGTTGGCAAGTGCACTCTATTTTGCCCTACAGTTCTGCTTCAGAGAAAAACTGTTTGTCCTGCCTCCACTGTCTGTCAGAAGGATGCCACCACGTTTATGGTGGTCTTACAGGGATCCGTCTTGACAGGTAATCTATTACATGATGCATACTGAGCCTATGTCTGCCTCTTGCCCCAAAACGCAGGTAGAACAAGAAATCAGAAAAACATCATGCTGGGTCCTTCTTTTTTTCACTGTATATATCTGTTTACATCAGTTGTGTTATGTCCAGGAGCATTAAGAAGCTATGTACATGTAAGGCTTAGGATCTGTGGGGAAAGGAAAAGAAACTCTGATTAGATTAGACTCTGCAGAAAATTAAAATACTGAAGCTCCATAACCAAATCCTGAAAATCAAATATTGACAAGAAGATAGTCCATAATAATCTCTTAAGTGTTTCTGCTCTGCCAATTATGTGCTAAAAATACTAAGAGCCCACATTTCACTCAAGGTAAAATTACCATGCAAGTGACATTTCCTTCTTTTGCATCTCATGACAAGACTTTGACTTAGAAGTCACAAACAATCATAAGAGTTTGTTAAATCCTTGCCATTTCCTTTTTACTCTGCAGCCTTGATATAACATCGTTAGAAATCATACAACTGTAAATCCATTGCTCAGCAAAAGTAGGTGACCATGTATCTTCCAAAGAGCAAGAATTCACAATGGAATAGTTGAATGCAGGGAAACAAATGTGCTTGAAAACACACTCTAACAAGTTTCTATTCTGCTGAGAAATATAGAGGTGGCGGGAAAGTTGCATTTGGGAATTCATACAAAGATGATGCAGCCCATGTGGTTACACCAAAACCATCTCTGGGGCCTGATTTCAGTATTGCAATGGACTTCCTCCAAAGATAGCTCTTGCATTGATTCAGATCCTACTATGCACTAACACTACCACCTTCCACAGACTCTATCGCCCTTCTCACAAATCTGGTAATTGCATGCATTCTATTCAAATTCCTTCTCCAGAAAATTATATGAACCTAGCTGTAATGACAGATTCCAGATCCCATCCTTCCTGAACTTAAACAAACTTGAACACTCCCAAGACAACAGATCTCTATTCATTTTGTAGGAGCAGATGGCCTTCACTTTGGTTTTTTTTCTTCTTCTCATCAGATCTAAAAAATCTATTCCTTAACAGATCACTGTGATAATACTTTTGCATGCTTTGGTCAAAAACTCAGCTATAATCTTACATAATTCCTCATGCAATGAACGGTATAGGATGCATATACAATCACGTCTTTCCAAGTGACAGTGCAAGTTATATTTTAACAGCAAAACTAGTATGTCAGTAGCAGAACTCTGGAACTTTCTCTCATTCTCTCTCTCTCTCTCTCTGAAAAAAAAAAAAAAAAAAAAGCTGGGGAAAAAAATTTTTACAGGGTATGCTGAACTTACACCTCAAATCAAAACTAAAATATTATGATTACTCAGAAATACAGACCATACAGACCAGAATCCTGCCAAAAGCCTATCACAGTCACCTGAAGTCATTTTAATATTAAAAAACACTAACTGCTGTAGGATACAATGTTCAATGAGAATTTATAATTTACTGTATTCTTACCATTTTAATTGAAATTACTCATTAATGATGAAACAAAAAGTATAATAGCAGAGCTACCAAAGTAACTCTTTGAGATTATTATAATGTACGGAAAAATACATGTACGTCAGGTGTGTAATATACATCTGCATGCACAGGTGTGATTTAATTTATTACCGGTTAGCCATCTATCTCTTAATGCAAGTTATCTGTTTAACGAAGGAACAAAGAACAGTATCAGCAGCAAATAAAACAGAAAATACTTACTACATAAGAAATTAATAGCTGTTGGTAACAACTTAGTGTGTCTAATCCAGAGTAATTCCTTTGTTAAACTATACTTCCACTTTATTAACCAATATTTGTCTTTCTTTGTGCCAAACATGCCCAACAAAAACAAATAAAACCAAAAAGTGAATGTTGCAAAGAGCAACATAAAATACTGAATGAACATGTCAATACAAGCATATCATTTCTGCAGGGCAAATCAAGACCCAGGTGGTACCAACTCTTCTTTGACACAGACAATAATATTCCAACAAAACAATGATGTGCTCATGCTAGAATCATTTTAGAATTCTATTCATTTTTAAAAATGCTGTGGAAAAGATAGGATATTGAAGGAGTATAAGGATTTCTTCTTCTAGACTACAACTGCAAATATTTCTCTATAACACTCATTTAAAATCATTGCCATCTAGCAGAAAATCACTTACCTGGGAAAGTGAATAGACTGAATTCAGTCTAGCTGTGAGGGAATAAAAATCTGTATCAGAAAAAATCAGTTCAAACCCACGCTGGATATCTCATTAGACAGGCTGAGGATTAATGAGGCTAGAAACTAACTGCACTTTTGTTCCTAGAAATGGTCTTTGTCTGATTACAGGTCAGACACATTGACAAAACAGTATATAGAAATTACATAGGTATTGTCCTTGATGTTTCTGTTTCCTGCAGAGAGGACTTCTGTGCTCAGGTGTAGCAGTCAATAATATTCACATGCAGTTAAAATTAATCTTAAGGAGGTGTGACAGATTTTATCCTTCATCACTTTTAAGTTTGTTAAGATTAATGAAGCACATTTCCAAACCTGATGAAGTATTTACTCTTTACATCAATGTGCCACATCACTAATAAAGACTGCATGTATTTATTGCTATTATTATACACTCTTTGTTATAAAACCAAAAAATAACCCTTGAGTGAAATAGTTGGTTACCTTAAGATGTTACCAACCTTTGAAGTTTTCACATCTTAGACCTCTTGAGGTTTTTCTGTTTGTTTGGTTTTTTAACAAAGGGTCATCAGAATACAATGTAGTTTTAATCACCTCAATGTCATCACTTAATTAATGCTGAATTAAAATGTAGCATCTGTTGCCTATCACCAGTGTGTGGCATGTGTTCATCGTATAGAGTGTACAAGATGAAGAATTTAGTATATGCAATTTTTTTCTGCAGTGCATCCTAGGTATTGTTATTCTCTCTCTTGCCAACAGACAAAATGAAACATTGAACAGAAGACAGGAATGAGAAACTGAACTGAGGCCAACCTTCAGCTTTTCACTTGGCATACTTTGCTCTTTCTTGATATTCCTTATGAAATTAATCCATCTCGCTATCACATCACGTTTAATTAGTATTGACAATGATTCTCTGAAGTCCATTTTAAAATCAGAAGTTTCTAGGCTATATCTCCACATTTTGACCATGTGATCTATATTCCTTTTCCTTTACACTCCATTTATTAAACCTTGATATACAGTCTGTCAAGTAATCCAGGGGTTTTCAGACTTGAAACTTTTTAGATAATTACCAATCCCCATGTTTTTCATTATTTATTCAAAGTTTTACATCAGTTACCTGATATTTTCATTACTATTGCTCTATCCTGAAGAAAAAAAAGGTACCAGTTTAACCCTGCTGATGCTTTGTAACTACCAATATCATCTCAGATTCACCCAGATTCAGCCTCAGAAGGCTTTCTTTCACATCCCAGGCATTAGGATGTACAGTGCTGTTCCTTTTGGATTAGATGAATGAAAATAAGAGAGCTAACTACCATCAATATATTATAACTTAATCAATATCTCCTTCCTAGCACCTTCAACTGCTCCATATGTAGACTGTGAAACCTAGTAGAGTCCCACTTCTGAAAGCTTCGTGAGGCAGAAAGCAATTACTGAACTTCCCTCTTGGATCTCCTCTGATACGATCCAATACCTTAAGCTCTGCTTTGTGTACTGCGTTATGATGCCATCAAGAATCAATACAAGAATAACACCACCTATAAAGCAGGCTGCAATGCCAAACGAATTGCCACAAGACAACAGAATTCTCTCAATTTTTCTCTCAATTTTTTTTTTTTTTTTTACAAAATCCAGAGCCATTTAGTAATCGTGATTTAATTGGATGCATCAATTGCTCCATGTGGACTTTGTGACARTGAAAGAATATTGTTAACAAAATCTGAATGAAGCTGTTGCCCCACAAGGCCTGCAGAAAGGAGGCCTTCAGCTGTGCCAGTAGTAACCTTCTGTACAGACTGAAGCAGGATCCCTTTTATTCTTTTATTATTACATGTGTGTGCAGCAATCACACAGTAGGACTCCCAGGCCCAACTGGGGATTTCTACTACTCCGAGATAAATAAAATATGTGATTAATAATACACACTAGAGCAACATCAGTACTTCATAAGAAAATGGAAAATACACTCCTGGAGAATAAGCACGTACTTTACAATAATTCTACTTAGCATTCAGTTTTTCTTCTCACTTATAAACAACAGCAACAGGACAAAAGATGGCAATTTTAATTGTAAAGCAGCTTAATAATTTCATACAGGGAGCTGTACTCCTGCTGTACATCACAGCATAATGAATTCCTTTTGAAATGGGAGAAGGAAAGAATAATCCCAGAAGCTCTAACAGATAAAATGAAATGCCATCCTAATGCAATCTGCATCTTGTTCCCGCCATAATAAGTAGCTATTTTTGTTTAGCAAATTGAATGCTGCATTGTTCCCAATAACCGGAATGAGTGTGGATGGGGAAGAATCTGCTTACATGGGAATAATTTTTATGTAATTATTAATGAAGTTGTTTATTGTTCACATTGTCTGTGCAGCCTATAAATGCCTATATTGAACATTCAGCAGAACTTAGACAAACCATTAGTCTAATTTGAATAGTGGGAAGGGATCAAAGAGACCAGAATACAGTTTCAGCAGCTTTCTGAATTTTACTTTAATTCAGTAGAGTCCAACCTACAAATCTCAGGTGATTTGACAGACTGCAAGTCTCTTATACTTATGTATCTCTATCTGACTTCATAAATCCTTCATATGTTTCTGCCCAAAAGTTTAAGACTTATACCTTAGTGACTGCCTTTGGATGAGAGTTATTTATGGCTGTCAGTATTCAAAAAACGGGTTTAGTATGAAAAAAGAGACTCTCTGGCAAGACAGCTGAACTGTGAACGAGTCTTATGGATTCCTCCAAACTCTAACTGATTACAATTTTTAAAAGCCATATGGCCATAGGTGTGATATTTGAGGTCTTATGATTCAAAAAATGCTTTACAGTGCTAAGAAATTGAAACATGACTTGGAAGAGGGGTGCATTTTTTCTTTTTCTGTATATACCCATTACTTTTTCCACACAGTGTTTAGTGGTTAGAAATGTAATTATTAAGTCTCTATATTAACTGCTTTCAATACCATATTCTCCACAAAAATAGCTATTGATCATATGACTAAACATTCTTAACAGTAGAAACATCACTTCAGCAGTAGTGGGATATAAAAAACAACAGCGGGACGTTTATGTGGGGCAGAGAAGCTGCACTACGTAGCTGCTAAAGAAAGCACAGGAGTGCATGCATGGGCCACCAGATGAAGACATAGGTGAAGGTGAGGAATCTTGCAAGGGTCCTAAGATTTTAACAATATGCTGTCAGAAAGAATGATGATGGATGCCATCCCAGAGCTCAAAGAAATAGTAAGCCAAAGATAAACATGAAAGACACCAGAGTTCAAAGCACAGCTGAAAATAGAGGGATTTCAGAAGCAACACCAGTTATAAGTGCTCCCCTTCCACGTATTTTGCAGGGGTTTTATTTGTTTAGCTTTAACCCAGATGAGTTTGCTGATCCAATTCACAACACAACTCCATAAACAGTTGTGTTAGTATAACTGGGGGAGCACTAAGCTGCAGCACGGCACAGAAACGAATGGCTCTCGATGTGATGGGAACTCATGCTGAAGTCATGAGATTGTCAAATGAGGGCTTCTCTTCCACCTCAAGGAAAGTGCAGCATCGTTTTCATTGCCTGTGACAAGTGTTTGATCCAGAATAAAGGGAAGCTGTAGCTTCATCTATAGCTGAAAGGTAATCCCAATTTAAGCTCCACCATGAGGACAGAAACCAAAGTTAGGAAAGAATATTGTCAAGCCATAAAATATCTTCAAGAGAAGTAAACCAATTTGGATTATGACAATAAAACGTCGACCTGTTATAAAACTGAAATTGTCTTACCCTCTGATAGTGAAAATGCAAATGAGTCTGTAACAAGTGGAACACAAAGAGCTCCTTGCTTCTTATGTGACTGTCACAGAAACGGTATGCAGCACTCGAGAGGGTGAGAGTAGGTTCATTCCTTGCTGGTCCTCAAAAGGAAACTCAATGCATTATCAAATGGACTTCCAGCCATGGCTCACCAGCAGAAAACCTGTCTTAGAGATCTGCCATGTCTTCTATATACACGCACAATTCCTTTAGATTTTGGTGGGAAGGGTATAGGCCAAATTTAAGAGCCAACAGCATCTGCACAACTGTACAAGCATTTCTAACATCTATGAAAAGGCAGATTCAGCTGTACTTATATTTTCAGCTCAGTTACATGGTGACCTACTGAAGTTATAAAACTGCTTGAAATATCAAGAACGTTCAAATCCCTAACTACAAATATCAGCATAATTTACAAAATGATTT
Organism: Phoebastria nigripes; assembly: GCA_035582835.1. Taxonomy (NCBI): domain Eukaryota; kingdom Metazoa; phylum Chordata; class Aves; order Procellariiformes; family Diomedeidae; genus Phoebastria; species Phoebastria nigripes. Next base: position 526,526 of record JAYKAV010002927.1, on the reverse strand, counting down.
ACAAAAAGATAAAAGAAGCATGGGATGTAACATACCCTTTGACTGTGAAAACATCTGCAGTGAAGCACGTAAGAAATAATTCATTTCTCTCTCTTCTCATGTTCTCGTTTTTAAATACAGTAACTTCAGTCCCCAGTAGAAACTTATTTCTCTTCCCTCAAATTAGCTGCCCAGTGCAGGCAAATTTCTTAGACCCAATCTGAAAGTTTTCACAACTTCTGTTGCTGATGATTTTTACAATAACATGCTTTAGTTCCAAGCCCTAAGCAAGAGTTTTCTGATCCTATACTTCTACTATTCCAGGATGAGTTTCCATGGTTTGGGCAACCTTGTTTTTTACTGAGGCTTTCCCTGCAAGTCTAAATGAGCTTAGACTTCTGATAAAGAGTTTATCCCTGTTGGACCCATAAAAGAGCAGGTGTTTGCAGAGACAAAGAACAGCCTTTTCCAAATGAGTTGGCATTGGAACACAGTATTTTAGTCAACTGGAATAMACTATTTTAGAATTCTTAGGTTAGAATAGCACAGCACTGAAAACCCATGATAACAGACTTACTTACCTCGCTGCTTCACAGTAGCCATGATTTCCCAAATTTTGCTCCAAGCAGGCAGCTCCAAGTTCAGTTCTGGAGCAAACAGTGCCAGTTCAGTGGCCCTGTACTGTGTTCCACTGACCCGGAGCCTGGCCAGGATACTGGGAGCTCAAGAGTAAGCTGCAAAATCCACCTAGACGCAGGCTAAGTTACCTGTGCTTAGTTTTATGCTCCCACGGGCAAGATTCCTCTCGGCACCAAAAGAAAAGTGTTCCTAGTCCATGCTAAGCTGCATTTACTTCTGCAGCTCGCAAAGTCTAACTTTATTGAAAGAGAGGGACCACAGAGAGCAACTAAGTAGCAAAAGACAGAGGTTAAAAGTCTGGAATTCAGGTGACAAGATTTCACATTTATGATGCTCAAGTGGATCTTCATATATTGCTCATTTGTTAGTTCATTCATTAATTTTCACCTCATTTACAATATTATAATAACCAACATGAAAGGGACTAATGGTTTGCATTATGATAAAAGTATCAAAAATAATATGCATCTGTTTTTAATGTTTAATTTCCATGATTTCAATAACAAATAAACTTTGTTAAAATCAGCTGAGACTTCACTGGATATTTTAACTATCTCAGTTTTAATTGCAATTAGTTATTAAGTGATAGAATTATCTTTGTATTTTCCTTACTGTCTAGGCAAAAATAATCCATACATTACTGAATAAAACAAAAACAATTTCAGTTTAGACCTCAAACAATAGATAATTTAATGTTTTAAATTCTTTCAAGGGAAACAAACCCCCAACAAATCATATATTTTTCACCTTTAAATTGATTTCCAATATTGTTCTGCTTTATTTGCTCTCTCCGCATGGTTTCTTCTGTTTCCTCTTTCTATTGCACTTCTTTTTCTGACATGTAATTTCCTACTTGCTTTTATTTCACTTATTCTACTATTTTTTTCCATTATTTTTTCTATTATTTCATCTTCCTTTCCGTTTGTCAATTTTATGCAGTTTTTTTTAGTGTGGCTTAGTGTTTTGACATGCCTTTATTGTTGCATTTATTTTTATTTACTTTTTTGCTTTCATTGTTCTATAGATGAGACACTATGCCAAGTCAAATCCCTTTTCAAATTTTCTTTGAATAAAAGATGAGCTGCTCTGGAATCATTCCAGATGTAGCTGCCAAAATGAACTGGTCCAGCACAGCTTTCTTTGGATTATATTCCATGATAGTTTCACTACCACTCTAGCTGTAAGAGGAATACAAGAACTTTCACCATGAATCTCTTTTTTTGTCATTTTTGGTACCTTTGATTCTCTCAGTCTATTGTATTTCAGACTCAAAACTAAGTGGAAAAAAATGCTTTCTTGTGCTGACTTTTGACAAATACCTACTAATGGAGACCTTCAAAAAACAGTACTTGTGTGAACAGTAAAACCGAGGAAGACTGAATTCTTGCAGGTCTTGTCTGTTGGGATTCTCCCGTCTCTACTGCTTTGGGTGTTTTGGGGCATCGGCTGTTTGTTTGTTTGTTTATTGCTTTTTGGTTTGKTTTTTTTTTCCCCTTTGTAGCACTTTTGCTTCCAACTTGTACAACTTGAATATTTTCATATTTCTGCCATTGTGTCAAACCTGTTTAAAATGTGCCACCAGATTCTAAAGTTTTGATTCAATACTCTTACTCACCTTATCCAGTGCTTAATATAATGGCTGGTAAATTGAACACTCCCGACGTTCATATATATATGATTATTTTCAGTCCTGGCTTAACAATCAGTTATTACATTTCAAATGGGCAGGATGGATTTTTTATTACAAACAGAGTAATCTTTCCAATAGTGTTAAAAATACACGTAGTTGGATCAAAAAAACCCCTTTATTTCTTATAGAAAAGGTCAGATCTGCACCTAACATTTTTTTTAATAGTTGTAAATTACCTGTGAAATCTTATGGCACACCTGAATGAAAATACATTACTTAAATGCTTACTACTGGAACTTAAATTATTAGACTAAATAAAGCTACCACAAGTATAAGATTTCCACCATTATCATGGGTTTCTGAATGTCCAACATACTGATGGATCCCTCTGCACGTACCCAAACTATTATATCTACACAAAACCTGGATCTATTTACTGCCTGTGTACAGATACATTGCAGAATTCCTTTAATGCAACTTCTTTTATCGCTGCGTCTAACTGATGGGCATAGAAATCTCTAACAAGATGTTTCGGTATCATGAAGCCAAACCTGGTGTAGATGTCTGAACTGGCATGAACCCAACATAGTAGCACTGACCCAAGCAGGAAGTGTTGAACACATCTACGAAGCATACTTCATACGGCTTATTTGTGCACATGGAGGGAGTCTAACACTTCTAAGAAGCTATTCAACTGATTTTCACTTCTGCAGAAAGTTCAACTCATGCACAAGTGCCAGAATTACTTGGTGTGTGCAGAATCACCACATATGCACACCACGGGCCATTTATATATATTTTTGTCCCAGAAATTCCAGACTAAAATGGGTTAGTTGTACAAACACAAGTCTGATTTGCGCTCACAATCATAACATCTTCTGATACAAAACAGGGACATGTATTGCTGAAAGATTTTGTGGACACTTGAACATCAAATCCTATGCAGCCTCAGAAGCATAAACAAATAAATATCTGAGAAATAAAGAAATTAATATCTAAAGAAATAAAGAAATATCTGAGCTATTTTTGAGCTGTTCTCTTATCAAGGTAGAAAACCCCTCACAATGCCACAGTAGCATTCCACTTCGATTCTTAAGCATGTATCACTGCAAGTACAGGCACTGCCTTGTTCAGATCTAGCTCAGTTATTTCTGCATGGCACCACCCTGACATAGCTTTACATCCTTACGTTATGGAACATTCAAAGACTGATTTCCAAACAATGTAATACAAGCTAATTATGTTTTCTTTTGCTGTRCTTTCACTACAGAGACAATAATTTTCTTCTTTTGAGTTACTATTTCCACTGCGGAGGTATCAATTTACATCGGCTCTATCTTGTGCTGCGTTATGTTGTGCAGACTTCTAGTACCATCAGCGAACTCTACACCCATCAGTTAATTTGTCAACAGGACAAGTGATCTTGGATGAATTGTACGGTTAAGGATCAAGCCAGTGGTTGCTCTAAACCTGAAGTGATAACTGGCTTTTTAAGAAAAAAAAGAAAGTAAAGCATTTGAATCCTACACTAATTCATTTGTACCTCTGCTATGCTGTGCTTTAATACCACTGAAAGCCACAATGAAAATTAATTGGTAATGCTCCATCCGGTGCCTCCAGGTGTGAGAAACAGTACTAGCATAATGTCATTCCCAAGGTACTTCAGGAGAATAACACCACAGCTAGTAGTCAGTAGAGCCAAATCTCTACAGTATTTAAAAACACTTCTTATTTAGATCTGGCAAACAGCTTCTTGGAAAGGAAAACACCAACTGTACTAGCAGCTTGTACCTGAATGTTTCTGAACCTATTCAGCCCACCTATAATGAATAAAAATGTCAATCAATATATTTGTATGTTAGGTTTTAAAAAGCAAAACAGAGAAGAAAATTGGATACAAGACAGTATTATATTTATGAATGCAATTAACAAAGAACATCTATATGCAGAAGACACATCGTGCATTGAGACATAGCACTGACAGATACGAATTTGCACACATGGTACAATGTGATACAGAAATGAGTAGACACATTCAAATATGTATGCAGAAAGTAAAACAAATGCAGTAAAAGAGAAACAAGAAGTCTCTGTATTTGACTTTCAATACTAAACGAAAACAAGGCATATGTCTACATGACTTGAGGAAAAACACCTGGTAGCTTGCTTTTAGTCTGTTCTCCTCACCGCTTCTACCTTCTTCTCCAATGAAACTTACAGTCTCCCAGGTCACGAAAACCTGCTCTATCCTGCTCTAATCCTGGAAAACTTCTTCCCTTGGAAAAAGTACTTTTTGTATTTATTTTTTACAAGAATGGAGAAATGAGTTCATCATCTCCAAGAAATATGAAATAAAGAAAACTAGTTCGTAGAGGAAAGCCATATAACACAACAAACTGTGAGTACTGTTGTAATTAATTCCTGCATTTAAAACTGAGAAATTGAATATTATATTCTCAGTTAAGTTTTTATCTAGAGGAACTCTGAAATTTTCTCCTTCATTTTTTAAACAGTTCACTAAAGCTTTAATACTAGAAATGTGCATTCCAATACTCCTATGCTCACAATCGTGCATGTATTTTAAATGCCAGATTCAATGCAATGAAAAATAACACATGCTGCCACATGAGACAGACAACACGCAGCAGGAGGAGCAGGAGGGACAAAACCCATTTGTTTTCTTCATTTTTTTGAACATGGAAGACACACTTTTCAGAATGCAAATGGATCCTGTTTTCTGGGCTTCCACGTCCCAGATGCCTTTTCTTTCTTTGGATTCAAGACAACTATTAAGGCTTTCCACTGCATACAAGGAAGAAACTCTCTTTTTTTTTTTTACATCCTTTTACATCCTTCACTTTTTCATTCTTCCCATCATACCTCTACCCAGCGAGTAGTTATACATAAAGCAGGTTAGCAGACAAAGTTTATACATATCAAAATTATACTCTCCTAAGGCCATACTTCAACATATTGTTCATTTGTACTGTTCCCTAGATCACAAATAAATGCATCGTGATAGGTTTTTGGTTACCACCTGACTCCACCCATTAGAAACACTAATAAAAAAGAAATATGCTACAGGATAAATGTAGTAATTTAACATGTTTCTTTCTACAAGCCAAGTATTTGAAGGATAGGTCGAGCACTTTCTTACTTACAGAATTTGACTTATGGGACTATCACCTCCTGCGATATTACTGAAGAAAGAACATATAAAATGGTCTAACAGATTTATATGAATTTTTGTAGTGGCTCTGGCCATTATTGACATTCTTCGATTATCATTGACCTTTATGTTCTAGGACAAATACTATTCCCTGGAGTAGCCACTTCGAATAAAATCTAATGTGCTGTTCCTGAACATGTCATTTTTATGCTACTTTAAAAAAGAAATGCGGCTTAACCAGCTAATTGCAGAACTTGTATGTCATCTAATGACGGCTCTTCTGTCTAGGAAACCTACAGGAAATTAACACTGCAAACGGGATGGGGCAATTCCACTGTTTTCTGGTAGACTGGAAGTCATAGATGTTCCTAGCATCTAGAAACATTTTTACTTTGTTTCTCAAAAGCCGTAAACTCATTAGCATCTCATCATACTCTTGAATGCAAAACCCCGCAGCATGCACTGGACATCTGGGAAAAGCTGAAAAAGCAGATTAATCACTGCCTTTTTGTGATATGCTGGAAACATAAGAAGGATGTCTTTACTCCTGGCAACTATATTTTTGTTCTGTTCTTAATCTTTAATCCCTTTCTCTATTCAAAGTAACGTTAACAAGATGTGTAACTTCTCGTGCAGGACACTTTCCAGGAAGAAGTGAATTCATCAGTAGATGTTGTAAAACTGAGATGGTGAGTTTTCCCTTTGTCACCACTGTATCTACAGCAATTTTTTGCTAGACACAACCAGTCAGATAAGGGCCTTCTTTTGGTGTAACTAGCTAGGGTACATGTAATCTTTCTTCAAGGAACACCCTGTGTCTTCATCATTGAACACAGGGAACTCACTTGCCCGCCATAACCAGAATCAAGCTCCTGGATGGGCATTTATCTGTCACCTTCCATTGCAAATGACACAAGTATCAGAGGATTTGATTAATGAAGAGTATAAGGCAGAACCAATGCTGAGGTGTTAAGACAGAATAAAAGCTAATAAAACTGTCTCTTTAAATATGCTTTCTAGTCTGTTAAATGATATACCTGCTAGAAGTAACAGATTTTTAAGTGACTTCTCAAATGACACCATCCGTTATCAATGAAAAAACGTTAGAAATGGCAGGCAGGAAGAAACTTTATCTACAGATAAAGTAGATCCTGTCCACTGAGCTTTGGGTCCATTTCTGTGTCATGTGCACAGAGAGTTTCTTATCAGAAGACCATATCCCCCATTCCATTTCTGAGACTATATGCCAAAAGTTACGTGCCTACACGTTAATATCCTTCATCTTAATACRGAATTTTCATTGTCAAATTATGCTCTAGATGGTCTTGAGAACTCATGAACTGGTTTCTTTTATGAAAAGTCACAATAATTTAAAATGTTACTGATGGGAACTGTGCATAAGAAGCAAAACCTGGGTTGCAAGTTCCTTCAAAGCCTACGCTATATTTTAAAACACGTCAGACAATACTTGCAAATATATCTTCAAAGTGTGTTTATCCAGTTGTGGACACAACCCACCCAAATATACTCTAAAGCTCTGGACTATACCAAGTCAGGCTTCTGGGATAGGTTTAAGAAGAGAAGTCAGAAAATGGTATCAGTTTGTATACATAACTGGGACCACAGTGAATTCACATATAGTGGAATCATATGGATACATACTTTGAGGAACAAAGGCCTGAAACCTTTAAACTTTATTAAAATTTCCTAAGAAACATTAAAGAAGACAGAGTACCAAATATTATTTATCTAGTTCTTGATTCCAAATGGTAATCACATAATTACTAAAAATGCAAGGAAAGCCTGGTGGATGAATAAGAATTGGAAATGATCTGTGGTTTTGGAGGAAACAACAGACAGCCAATAGCCCTATCTAATTTATGCTAAATAGAATTTTACCAAATCGTTGTTTCCTTACAGTCAAAACAGGTCACAAAAGTATCTCTTGGAGAAAGAAAAGGCCCTCTCATTTTTTGACATGTTTATCTTTAAGACTTCAGCTTTACATTCAGGAGACTTTAATTAAGTATCTAGAATTAGACTGAGCAGAACTTATAGCCCAGTTCCTCCCACACACCACTCCTCCACATTAATCATCAGGCTATTTCAGCATACACTTATCTTCCCCTAAAGCAAACTTTCTGAAGGTATTCTGTTGTCACAACTTAAGCTGTACAGCCAGAGCAAACCAGAAGCAAATCTCTAAACCTCAGAAGTTGACACTGTTGAGGATCATCCTGGTATCATCTGCTTTAGTTTCAAGAATTATCACATTATTATCTGCACTAGCTTTAGTATCCAAAATACCTGAACGAAAAAGCTAAGAAGAATCTTTGATGCTTGGGACTTATGTGTACATAATACAAAAGCTTCCTTTTGTTTTAAAAAAGAAACTAAGACGACATCCCAGATGTGCTAAGGCTTCTTTTCCACTGTGGAATGAAAAAGCAGAAGACATCTTCCCTCTCCTGAAAACCTGTTCATTGGTTAACATTGGACATTCATTTATTTACCTAAATGGTGACCTGTTTCCAACTTCCACTGATTAAATAATAGCAGTGTTCATATGCTGGGTTTCTTAAATAAAGTGGAGTGTTCTTGGCCTCTTTTTTCTGCAGTAAAACAAATGCTACACTTCCAATACATTGCTGAAACCCCCTGCTATCAGATCTCCCATTTCTGCCCCCATTATTTAAATTTGTCTTGCAATTTGAGGTGATGTAGGAGTCTTCTATGCAAATACCAATTACAAAGAAAGAAAATCAGCCAGATCCACATCTGATGTACACCRAGCTACACCAATTTACACCAGATGAGTATCTGTCCTCAAAACACGTTAGATCCTAAACCCCTGTTCATGTGTTATAGAAAAATTAGACAAATCCCTGTTTAGTCAGTATGGTTAAGTCCAGCAGATGCTTTAAAAATAAAAATAACAACTTTTTTACAAGGTAATTTCGAAGAAAAAAGGCCAGTGATCAAAGAGATTTTCACCCAGTTTTACCTAAGCCTCTCCTTTCATACACGCAAATAAAAATACAAAATCAACAAATAAACACACAACAGTGTCTAATTTTTAAATTACTGAAGAGCAACTTCATATCATAAAATAATTTTCAGAAATACCCTGATGAATAATTACTGTCATATTTCTACAATGCAATTCAAATCAATATTATTACTGGAACTAGAAGCCAACATACTGCCCTCCGGTCATGCTAAATGCAAGTTATTTTCCAAACTGCTGAAGTCAGAAGAACAAAGTTATTCCCTTACTAAAAGAGCCTATTTTTACTAAACAGTGAATATAACAGCACCTGATTGTCATGTGTGTCTTTTTGAAGTAGAGTACTCTGATCCTCCAACAAAGTAAGGGAGGCAGACACTGTAATCATCAATTACATCGTCAGAGAGAGCAAATTACATATTAGCGACCAAACCCAAATAAGCTGAGGAAAACTGACACAAAAAAGGAAACCGCTCTCTTCACTTGCTTCCCCTGCTGAAGAGATAAAACAGGAATTGATCTTTCATAATTTAAATTAAAAGTAGGAAGAAGGGAAAAAGCATGACATTCTGGGAACATTCTCCTTTGACTTGGATTATGCAAAGGATTTTACTCCCACATAAAATAGAGGTCACTCCTTATACAGTGGTAATATTTAAATGTGTTCAACACTTCGTAAGCATAGAGAAGAGGTGGTTTAGGCAAGATTTAAATAAAATATAAATTGATGAAAAAAAACAGAGAAAAGAAATATAATCTATACTTGCAGAGGGAAATACTCTGTTGCCTTTACATTATATATTTTTTCATTGCACAGGCAGCCCCATTTAACTACAAAAAATTAGGTATTGCTCAGATTGAATAAATGATCTCAAGTGATCAGTGTCATCATTAGCCCATGTTTTACCTCCTTTCATTTTTAGAATACAGCTCTTAGAAACAAAGGTATTAGAATTAATGAAAGTGTGGATTTCTATGGACTTTGAATCAGGGTAGTTACACTAAGCATGTCAGAAGAAGGATGCTGGACTCCAGATGCACTACAACATAGCTTTTGATGTAAAATTCCAGTATTACTGAAGTCTGAAACATAAAAATTGTCCTTTCCCCAGCCCAAATCATCCCAGGCTTTTTCCCCGTACAGAGCATAGTGCAAGTATCAGATTATACGTAATGGCCATTATTTATGCTACATCTTTAATTAATTAATCTTGAACTCCTGGCAGAAGCACCAGAACTTATATTTTATCATGCACTAAACCTGTCCAAACGGCAAGTAACACTTGAGTGTTGCAATGTGCTTCTCCTTTCTGTATCTCTGTAAATCAGCAAATGCTGACAAACCTTCATGATGGCATTTCAAAAATATACAAATATATACAAGATAGTTTAAAATAACAAGCTCTTAGAAAGAAAAAAGTGATAAGCCTACACTTTACTAGAACATGGACTCATTTAGTGAGAAACTGTGCTATTTGCAAGCAGCTTGACTCACTGCATCTGAAAAATGGAGTGGCACTTGCTATCTGCCTGAATGAGTTTCTTGCAAACAAAGCACGACGTGTACAGGAGATGTTCCTGTCACTGCTTGAGCTCTGTCTACCTTTTCGGGTTTTTTTTGAAACCTGGAAGAATGTAGAAAATAAGGATTTAGACTTGAATGTTGAGTCTCATAGGCCCAGAAAGCTCAAGTTCTGTCCTGAACTGAAGCTTCAAGACATATGAAGATGAGATGCCGGACAGAATAAGGCCTCTTAAAGAGTTCAAGCAGACTAAGCTGCCACATGCTCATAGCTACTGACCAGCTCTCCTACATAGATCAGACTACATCTCAGTACTGTTTACAATACCAGTTTGCAACCCCTGCCAATATGAAACTCAACGGGAAAAGATCCCATTCCTTTTGCCAGACAAATGCTAAATACATAAAATGCAAGTATCCACAACACTCATCCCTGGTACACAGAGTCAGCTTCCCCAGTGTTATTTATCATTCTGCTTGGAGAAGCTTATAAAGCTCATTCCTTAGGGTAAGATATTTTCTTAATGGGCAGCAAGTTTTGCCAGACTTGTGCTGTTACCTAGTATTTTCCCTGGCATTATGTCAAAGAAAGGTTTTTAAGGCTTATGTTAAGAAATGATGTTTAGAATGATGCTAGGCCAGGCCCTGAGCTGTTCTTAATCCTTCATATGTCTGTTGACTCCCACAGAGCTATGCTAATTCATACCAGCTGAGCAGCTGTCCTATTCGAATAATGTTTTATCCCTTAATCTGATAAAGGAGTTCTTCACCTAAAGCCATCTGGAGTCAGGCATGCGTCCGTAAGAAAAGAGAAAGTTCAATCCAAGACCAGGAACTGAGCCTTTTTTTCTTCACCATAGTATCATCAGACTTGTATCCCAACTTACACAGTTGACCATTACTGAACTCCCTATGATAGTTCCAGTTTGACAACACGAAGAAAATCAGCACTTACCTCAGTATCAGAAATACACTTTTAACWGACACTTCACAGTTAATTTCAAATATTTGACACGTCAAGCATAATATCAAGAAGTCCAGGCCTTGTGGCGCCCCAAAGTCTGTGTCCGAAAGGAACTCTCATGGTCATCCAGATCAGCTTATCAGGTGAGAGATACACACACACACATGTAAAAGCCAGCGTAACACATCTCATAATCACTGATAATTCTGCAGCCTAGCTGAGAAAATTGGCTTGCTCATATGGTGAAGGCCCTATTCTAGATGCCTGTGATAAATAAGGTGCAAAAAACTGAAAAAAGAAATAACTGAATTTACATTTCAAAGGTTTGAAGCATTTACTGGAAGTCATGGGATTGAAAAACCTTTAATCCTTCCTTTCTAGGCTAAATATGAAGAAATTCTTGTCGCGAGCCCTGTCTTGTTACAGGGCGAAGTCAGTGGAAGGTTCTAATTGACTTCAGCTGTGGAATACATAAGGGATGACAAAGACACTCAAATGGTACAAAGAAAACTGATGAATTCTGTTTTACAGATCGCATAACAAAAGGGCTTTGTGAAAAAAAAAATCATCTCACATCACTCTGTAAAAAAGAGAAGAGCTCAGAAAATATTCCTTCTCTTGGTAGCAGCTGAATACTTGTACCAGTAAGGAAATGGAGCAGAAGCCATCTTCCTTCTGATACATTAAATCTGTTGGACCTTGGACACATATCGCTTCATCTGTATCAGTCCGCAAAAGCCAAACCTACTTCTGTGGTGTGGTTGAGAATGGAAGGTTTTAAGAACTTGGAGATTCCTGCATGAAAGCCACTGTACATGACACTCGATACTCTTAGCATTTTATTAATTAGCTATTGATCAGAAGGTTCCAGGCTTTATGCAGCAGAAACTCACCAGACTGTGCACAGCTATACACTGAGGGGAATAACCACACAAACATATATATCTATTGTTTTTTCTCATCTCTTGGAGAGAACTGGTTTAGGAATTTAAAGTTACATTATAAACCTTATCTTCCTAGCTGTAAAACCAAATCATTTTACTATAATAAAAAGAAGTAATGAAGATATCACTTAAGTCTTGTCTTTTTGCAACAGAACTTGCAGGATAGGACTTGAAATGTAGCTGCATAGCTCCATATACAGAAATATACAATATGCAGGCATATATACAGAAATAATGGAAAGGAGTAGACTACACCTTAAGAATCATGATGGCTAGGGCAGGGAAATCCCTGTCTTTCCATACGCCTTGCATGGAATATACTGATGAAAGTTTTGCTGTAGCTTATGATGTATAATAACGTTTATTTATTCAAATTATGCTGCCCTTTGACATTCTCTCCTATTATATTTAAAATATTTTAAATCAAATAAATATTTTCTTTTAAAACTGAAAAATATATTTTCCTGACCATTTCGGTTTTTTTCTCTCTCAGAGACTTAAGGTGCCTCATATTAATAACATTTATCGAGAAAAATACTAGAACTTTTTGACACATTCATTGTGACCCAATGTAAGAAAGTTTCTTAAAAACAAACAAAAAAAAAAAATCAGGGTTTCACAAAGAAATACCAGATCACAAATGTTTCTCATATGGCAATGCTTTCTGCCTATAGAAAAAAAGGAAATATCAGCTCCCAAAAGACATGTCTTCACTTTTGGTAACTGCAATCATTTAGACTTAAAGCAGCTGACCAGGGATTTTCTTTGTGTGCGTGTGTGTGTACATTGCTGCCGTTGTTTTTAAGCACTCAAACCCACCGATGATTTGAGCCAATATTGACCTTTAAATATCAGTTATACCACTTCGAGATAAATGAGTGTTGCTACTTGAGAGCTCTGTGAGGCACACAGCAACCTAGGGAATGAGTGGCTGAGTTGGTAGCACAATCAGTAGTAGCTCTGATTAATGAATAAATACAGGTGGGACAAATGAGAAATAATTGAGCTTTTTTTTTTTTTTTTAAATGTCTCCATCTACAAAAGACAGAAGGGACAAACAGTGACATTTTTAGCCTCTTTTCCATTATCAGGAATCACTGAACAGTGGGCTCAGCTTGTCTAGCATTCAGTGCAGCAGTAAAGCCATAATGAAGGTGATGAGCAGGATTTTTACTGCCATTATTTTCTCTATTGCATTGCATCATGAGTATTTTACCTTTGGACATTGACCAGGCTTGCTTGTTGCCTTTGTCACCCTTCTCCTAGCCCTTCTGGGACTGGTCCCCAACTCATGTGGGCAGCATGAAAAATAATTGGAGCTCCTGGAAGAACTGGTAATCAAAAGCAGTTGCCATTCAGTGCTTGTGGTGGTCTCCTATGCCAGAGACCTACAGGCTGTATTCCTTCAGCACACATCTCAGGAACATTCAAATTAAATAAGCCATAGATTATTTCAAATTTACTCAAAGTACATGAGGTCTTGGATTTTCAGCGTGACTCTCTTCTGTACTTCTATCGCCCACACACCCTAATCACCCTAATTTCATTACTCCGTGCATCTGAATTATCTTTCTGGACAAATTGCTGAGGCAATTCCTAAAAAGAAATGTATTTTAACTGTGAAAAGAGGTCTTTGTTTTATATTGTACAAAATTGTACACTGGAATTGTTTGCACTACTAGAACCYAGCAAACTAAAAAACACAACACAGCACAATGACCAAACGCAAAAATATCTGGAGTTCCAACAGCAAGGAATTTTCCAAGAATGTTTTTTTCCCCAATAAAATGTTTGTAAATGAAGTATATGATTTTACAGGATATCATCAATCAGTAACATATTTGAGGAAGAAATTTACCTTCTGGGTAATAGGTGCTATTATTATTCTCTTAAGAATTTCTTGCAGTTTTCTTTAAAATCGTTGGTACTGGTTACTACGAAATGGAATACTACATTAGGCTGATTCCTCAGCTGATTTGTCACAGAAATTCATTTATACTTTACATCTGTATATTGCAATGAAATATGGTAAAGTACAAAGGTGACCACAGGAATGCAATTAGGAAATAAAATCTTTCAGGAAAAAAAAAAAGCTAAAAATTAACTGCATCTGTGAGTAGAAAGTATTATATGTAAAGTACTCCTACTGCCATTCACACTTTTGTTTTAATATAGTTTAAGGTCAAATCATCTCTAATGTGATGTGACATGTGGATAACATGCAAATTCTCTAATGTAATGTTACAAGAATACACATAAATATTTCAAAACTAAGTGGAAAGACAAACACATTTAATCTTGTCTAAACACACATTCTATTTTCCCTGCATCATCCTCAGTAGTTAAAGACTATGATCTACCGTAGACATTTCCAAGAATATAAATCTTGCAGCAGTTGCTAATGATTCTCTGGCAACGACAGAAAAAATTAGAAGTCTAGCTTTTAAAAAAAATTCTACGAATGAAATGCAAATTCTGTTTTCTCAAGAATCAATAAAGAGCTTCAAAGATATGCCTGGCAGAAACAATTAATAGCCCAGCATGGAAGTAATAGTGGAAATATTTTATTACTTGAAATGGATACCTATAACAGGTCATGCAACTTAGTTCATATATCAAAACTATCCAAATAAATGCTTCCTCTACCATTTGTATCCTACTCTTCAGGACCATGTATAAAAGAAGGGCATATGCTGACATCTCTGATAAGAGGGGTTTGTCAGAGTTTTTATGATCATTAAAAAGCAAATATTTACACACTGAAGTATTCAAAATTCTATGGAAATCACTGAAAGATACATGCGTATTTCCTAATAGTTACACTACAGATAAACCAGAAGCTATGGACAAGTAACGGGCTTCATACTGCAGGCATTGCAAAATGCTCTCGGCCCACGATATGCAGTAGGATGGAAGAATTAAAACAATCTTCTCCAGATGTGAATGTGTACCATTGATAGTTTTCGGATTTCTGTTTTCCTTCACAGTTTTCAGGTAGATGAGGATAGCGCAAGGAACTGAGCAGGTACAAGTACATTATGTTAATATCACAGACTACTTGCACGTATTTCCCAGGCAAACTCATTAGCTGTGAAAACACAATAAATAGTATTTAGTAGATTTCCATCTACTTTAGATCTTGTATTGTCCTATACCATTCTTTCAAAGATAGGGGAAAAAAAAAAAAAAAACAAACCAGAACTGTAAAGTAAAATTATATGCAAAAATTCAACAGGACCCCGATTTATAAAGAACATATACCAAAGATGCCATGCCCCACACAACGTACGTATTCCACTTAATTCATAAATTTGGCACACCCAACAAAATGGACTGTCGATTACACTAACCCATCACTAATGTTTGAACAAAATGAAGAATATTCCATTCACATGAAATTGTTTGATTTGTGCTTGAAAGTGTTACGTTAAAAACATAATATTAATCTCTCACACATAATAAAATCTCTCACATATAATACTATTTATATATATGTTAGCAAGTCTATGGCACCGTTATGAATTCAGGGGGTTGCATATCTCTTGATACAAGAATCAATCTAAGCAGGAGAGAACTCCATAAGTATCTGAGAATAACTAATGCTAATGTGAGGAGGAGGAGGAGGAGAAGATAAACTCGTATACTCTCTTCCCAACTTTTCTTCTATTTCTGCAAGAACTAATACAACTGTCACCTTCTCATAAGAAGAGAACAGGATCTATCAGCTGCAGCTGATTAGCACTCCAAAGACAGTTATTTCTTCTTTGTGTTTCGAAACAGAGGTTCACTTTTTAACTATATGTGATAGAAGAGTGATGGGTTATCAAAACCCTCTACTTAAGATGAAGAAGAAAAGAAGAAACTGCTGAATGGATGATAATAGGTGAGAGAAATACATTTGGGGGCTCAAGTCAGATATCTAGGTAATTCAGCTATTTCAGTTGTAACGAACATGCATTACAGATGTAAGACTTCAATTACTTCTCAGTGAACCTCTATTATTTGTGTCTGTTATGAATACCGATATCTGAATGCTGATATTCACGTCATGTAACTCGTTACTGCTGACTGATTGGCAAAAGTAGTTAATATAAATAAATGTATCTTCAAGCAATTTCCAGCAGAAGAGTAACAGACATCATGTCATAGGTATAGGAATACGCCAGAGACTGGAGCAAGACTCCGAACCAAAAAGGTAGTGAATATCTTTTCCGGAACAGCATTCCAAGAAGGATAGTGGAAGAAAAAAACATAATGAGCTAAAAGAAAGATTTGGGGGTTTATGAAAGAAATTACATGCTGAAGGTGTTTGCAATACATAAGACTGAATTTGATAGCCAGAAAATTTCAGTAAGCCCTATCACATATGTTAATCTTGTCATTCAAAATGTAATAAACCTAAGAAAGTTTAGACACAAATGACAAACGATTCACCCAAAAATTTCTATTTGTGCTTTTCCCCCCCCAAAATGATATTTGCTATAAATTATGTATCAGGTATTTGGCAGGAAACAGCTGCAGAGAACGTTCTTCAAAATGTCAATTTATACTGAAATGAAAGTAATCTGTTTGCTTTGTTACTTGGAATCCAAGCAAATCTCATCACTCTGTGATCATTTTATTTCAACAATAGTCTGAAAAGCTAACAATCAAAACATAAGAGGCTCATACAAACAGGGAAAGGATCCACCTAGTCATCAGTATTTGAAAATCTGGTAGATGTGTCTACTAGCAAAATAAAGGCATTAGCTAGAAATCTGTATTGAAGAGATGAAATAGTTTCATATGGTTTAAAATGACCACTCTTAATTAATCTAAGAGTTTATAATTGTGCTGATTTGGGGTTAATTTAATATAGTGAGATCTAAACTGCTCCAACGTATTCTGTAACCAGTATGTCAGAGAGTTAAGCAGAGCACCAGACACGTCATTTTTCTGGTCTTTAATGGTTTCTTTCCCTTTCCTGCTTGCATTTCATTTTTTCAGCTCTTTCTTCTATTGCCCTTCAGTTTTTCTGGTTTTATTATGCTCATCATAGCTATAAATAAATAAACAAAGCACAATACTCACTGATTGCTATTTTATATGCTAAAATTCTAGGATACAGTATTTCAGAGACAGAAAAAAAAGTCTGATCTCCAGGATAGTACTTGTTCTATTTCTGGAATAACCACCAATAGCAAAAATGACATTACAATAACAAAAGCCACATTTTTTCCAGTGATGGTGAAGAAAGAAATATTCAAACTCTTCCTAATAAAAAGTTTTCTTAAACTCCTTTAGCCTTCTGCTACATTGCTGAAGAAATTTTGTACAAATTCTCCGAGGAGTACTTATATTTCTACAGAAAGTACACACAGACCAGAAAAAAGAATCATACTGGTTCACCTTCATCTTTGAACGCAAACGATCCCAAAAGTTTCTTGACATTGTCACCTCTTCTTTTCTCTAACTATAGAAGAAAATTACTGTTGCTCTCTCTGGCCTCTCAGCCTTCTGGTCAACAGTGGGATCTCCTGAAGAAAAGATGGCTGCAGTTTTAACACATTGATCAGATTCCATGATTATCGCCAATAGCTTGGCTATTTTTAACTGAAGTGGTCATTGCTGCTCAGTTTCTCAAGCTTGACATCCAAATCTTGCCCAACTATTAACTATAACCTATCAGGTTTGGATCCTCTCCCAGGGGAGAACACCTCTGCACAGCTCTCCAGTGTGGCAATGCACGTACCATTCGACACTGCTTCTCTAAATATACCTAAAATAGCAGGGTCAGAAAATAAGTGTGTAACCGTATCCAACAGGAAAACAGAAACCATATGAAACCATGTAAAACATACTTCAAAAGAGATCAACAATACAAACTTCAGAGCTCAAGGAGAGTTTAAAGTGGATGAGTTCTCATGAGGACCTGAGCTGGCCATCTAAGTAACTGCAATCCTTCCCCCAAGCCCTCCCTTTTCCAAGGGGCAGTCATTCTTGGATACACTGTTGGAAAGCTTAAGAAACTCTGGAACAACCAAAACAATATGGTAGTGATAGTATTTTCAGTTCCAACCATGGATGACATCTGGAAGCCAAGTGATAAAAGGCTGTATACAGTGAAATTCTACCTCTGTAAGAAGCAATAGCTAGTAGGTCAAAAATATCATTTGAAGACTGTGATGTCTTCATATCTTTATAATGAGCAAAAGCCCTGAAAGCAGACTCTCATTTCAGGTTTGCAGTTAAGCAAACTTCTAAACTATGCTGATGCAAAACCAAGACATTTTGGGAAAAAACATAATTTAAATACTGGTTTTTTGCTTTCTGTTTTGTCCATTATAAATGTTGTATGTTCAGACCTTGATTTTGTTTCAGGGCCTTGTCTCTGGACTTTCTGGCTTTTAAATAAAGACTCTGCTCATAACATCTCAGAAGTTCACTTGGATTCAGATGAAAATGACAAAAATTTAGCAAGTCTGAGAGGGAAAACAAACTCTCAAAAAATTAATAGCCTCTTTGCAGCAGCATTAAAAATTGAATTCCTTGGCCTCTGACAGTCTTGGTTTGATATGTCACATGCTGTTACATCAGTCATGTTCTGTTATGTTAATATGTTGAGATGAATCACAGTAATGCCACAGCAGCCAAGAGATGTCAAACACCAATACCTTGACACTAAGTGAGAAACAGGCCTTATGTATGCTTAGGCCTTTTGACTCACCATCTTATATTCCACAAAAACACATAATCCAAGTTCCATGCACTTACTGGAAGTAGAAAATGGAGTATTTTTCCCTTCAGATGGATTTTGATTTAAGTAAAAGAACTGTAGAAGAAATACTGTAAGGTTCCACCTTCTCAGACTATCGCCTTCCCATTTTAAAGACAGGTACATTAATTTATTCACCCTGTTGTCATGAAAAAGCTAGTCATTAAAGTCTGTAAGAAGGAGTGATGGAAAGTCACTGAGAAAACACAAGCATGTTTTGTTTCCATGATGTAACACAGAGGTTTTGTTAGCTCCGATGAAGTAACAAAACAGTAACAGTGTGGAATTCTCTTTTCTATTTTGCCTAACGGATTATCAGCAACAGCTAAACCCGAAAAGAAATTATTTGAAATAACATACTCAAATTTAGGTGACAAAAGTATCTGTAATTTTAACACTGAGTCAGGTCACTGATCCAGCTTTAACTTCTTTTCAAATATCCACAAAAAAATCCCCCACAAATAAATGTGTGTGGGTTTTTTTTTTTTTAAAGTAGACTGGCAAAGCAGACGGACCTGTGATTAAATTCAGTGACTACTGTTATCTTTCAATACCTTGCAACTGCTAAACACAATGGTTCCTGATATTACAACAATCTTGTGTGCTGTACTGACACCACTTCTAATTTAAATATCTATCAGGAAGTCTCACAGAAAGTCTTGGTCAGATTATCAGATGATTTACATCTGTAGTCAAACCACCTCTTCATTTTCCTTTGAAGGATGAATACATCCATCTGTATTTTTATTGCTTTTTCTGGTAGACCTGAAGCACAATTTCCCTCTACCCAATTTAAGTATGCAGCCATGTAGATGTTATCTGCCTTTTGTAGCACGCCTTCCAGGAAACGGACCAGTAAGGAGTCAACGACAAAGACTGTGCGACAGCAACTTCATGGACTCTTTAAATTATTCCACTGCAAGTGTTAACCTCACACTGCATTTACATTTGGAAAGTTAGTCCTCTTGAACTCACTCCAGGCATTATACAGACTCAGAGGGCTAGATTTAATAAGAACAACTTGGTCAGAGTAGCTTAAATTTATACAAGTACAAAGGGAAGTCATTAGAGATGCAGTTCACATAAAAGCCATGCATTTATGCATTTCGATTCTGCCCCTTTTTCTACTTTGGCAAAAGAACATGAGGAGAAGAAAAAAAGAAGATCAAAAGCTATGGAAGTTTTGCAAGAGGCCAAGTTAGTTCATAAGACCATAGAACAAAGTAATGTTATTTCCTAAGTTGATGTGCCCTTAAGTGTCTTAAATATGCCTCGAGCTTGCCGGAGGTGAACAACTACTGCAGACCATCCTACTTCTTGTCTACTTTTTGTTCATTCATTAGGAGCAGTTTTCCGTGTCATGTTTTACCTACCTCAGTCTTCTCCCTGCTCTGAAAACACTTTAGTTATTTTGAGAGTATGTCTGCAAAATGTGCTCTCACTGACCCACTCACTCACCTCATACGCGTGTACACACAGATAGACGTGGACATGCACCTTTTTTGTATACAAATGGTTTTTGTTTAGTCTTTCCTTAAAAACAGTGTTGTTGTGATATCCTTTGCCTGTAGGTTTGCTACGCTTAACAGAATTACCAGCTGTCACTAAATTCATGTGCTGTTCATAAATCTAACTGAATTTTTTGGACAGCTGTTCATCTAGGCATAAACACATTCATTCTAATAGCTACATTAGCTCTACAAGTTTATTTGTTTGGTTGTGGTTTTTTAACTTTCACTCAGTATAACTGCTCTGACACTCTCTCATCAAGTAAGTTTTTGTGTTGAGAGTTTTCTTACTTTCATTTGTTTTAAGCCCATCAACTACTTTTTTTGTCATAGCAGATGCTGTAATATGATGGACAGTCTGTCATAAACAGATGGACTTGGTCTAAATCCATCCTCAAAAAAATGTCCCATCAAGAATGAAGAGCTGGTCTCCTGGGAGTATCAGTCAATACTCAGCACACCTTCCCCGATGTTTAGTCAGCACAACTCCTGGTCAAATTTCAAACAAGCAACGATGGGTGTGTCAATAATACAGGGAAACAGCAGCAGTATTTTACCCAAAATACAGCAGTCTGCTTATCTTAAGGCATAAGCTATCCATATTATGGGGTATTGATAGGACAACAGATACAGCATGGAGATGGAGGTAGGATAATATGGGAGGGAGAGAGCAGGTGGGGATTGGGTTTGGATCACAACTGCTATAGTCAGAGAATAATTCAGTAAATCATCATGGAGTCAGTGAGACTTGTCTCTGTCTCACATACCTATAAATCCAAAGCCAGCAAGAAATGGTAATCTATATTCAGCACAGAAGGCATTCTTCTCAGTGCTAAGGGGAAGGGGGCAGATTTGAACTCTATTGACTCACAAGTGTTTGAGTGATCTTCTGAAGCAGATTGCCCTTCACTTCCTCCTGAGGGACACTATCTTTCATTGCTCACCAGACCAAGAATGACTACCTGGTATCATCATTGGCAGACAGCCACAGTATAGTTAAAACAACTTATTTGTTTTGTCTGAAAATTCACTGATTTTTGATTCTTTGAGATTCTAGCAACTTGACCATAAAGCACTCATGTATTTGTCCATTTCTTTGGATTTATGGGTGCCCTGAGCATCTATGAATCAGATCTGGTGTGCTTCCACATAAGCATCCGAAATAAATTCCTGTGTATTAAAGTGTGGTTAACTTCTCTGTGACGATTTATCCACTTCTWTAAAACATAGTACAAGTTCATAAAGTAGAAAAATTATCATTATTAATGATTATGTCAGTCAGACTGCAGCAGAATGGTTAGGAGCTCCTGGTTTGGTACATCTTCCACTTAAACTAGACTGAAGAGACAAAAGGATGAAGGGGAAAAGATGCAGAACACAAATGAAATTTTTGAAGTATGAAGGCTGGCTCACATTTCTGTGTACTTGTTTCAATTTCATTACAGAAGCATGCATAGGTTAAAGAAAAATGAAAGTGAGGAAGTAGAAAAAGGAAGAGGGCAGTGAAATGGATAAAAGAAAGGGAGACGTGAATAATAGGGAAGGATAGAAGACTGGAAGCAGAAAGTGCTATGAGATGAAGGTGGCAGAACAAAACCGAGAGGTAACAAGGATTATTCATCACTTCTGTTGCCTTCTGGTGATAGRGGCCAAGTACAGAGAAGTGCAGACAGCGTCTGGCAGATCAAACTGTATTTGCAGGTTCTCAGTATACAGCCCTCCTAATAAGAAGTGGCATATGAACTTTTACACAATCACCAACAACTTTGAAATTCTAACAGAATTGATCCACTAAATGAGATTCCCTACTTCCCTGAAGATGCCAGTAACCTGCATAAAAACTTGTAGCATGCTAATCTGTTTGTCAACACTGGCACTCTATTTCTTAAGATGCTTTTACTAAAACTAATAATGTTCCAGTAGATCATGTGAACTAACCACAGTTGAACAAAAAGGCCCAATAGTTTAATACGTATCTGTGATTTGATCCAGATAAGAGTGCTAGTCATGCTAGGGGTAGAGATTATGTTGCAGCAATAGTTGTTTTGCATACTCGACCTCTCTGGCCCTTGGAAACAAACAATGGTAGATGAATGACTCCTGTAACCCAAAACAATATGAAAGACCACATTCTTTTTAAATCTCAATATAAGGGAAAATAGCATTATGTAATGTTTATACACCAAAATCCAGACATGTGATCAATCAACCTGCCACTGGATGTCACTGTTCTTTGAGAGCTGAAAACATTTTAGGGGAGAAAAAGGAGAAAAAAAAAGAAGAATCAAAAAACCCACCCATTTTTTACAGACTTAAGATGTAGAACATTCAAAACTCCTAGATTAAAAAGTATTTTTTACATTCTTCCTTTTAGCTTCACTTCTAGAATGGTTCTGTTTAGTAAGTGGGTATCTGAAAAGAGCTCTGCAAATTGCTTGCATAAAGCCAAACAACTGTACTGTAAAAGCATTCCTCAGGTATTTCACAGACATTATCTGAAAGAGATGGCACAGAAAAGAGCAAGTGGATTTTCCATTATTCCAATGCATTTACTATGTTCTGATGGACTGTTGTGATAAGGAAAGGAGGCACAAATCAATTTGGATTTTACATTCCATTTAATTGCATGTATGTTGTAGTATTTTGAGGCTTTCTGTGCAATCTGTAAGCTGCCATCAGCGCAATAAAGATGCTTGTATCAGTTTCACCACCATAACCAATTTTTCTAGGAAAGATGTATCTTTGCGTCTGGGAATCAGAACAGAATTTTTGGTTGAAGATTGCTAGGGCTTGAATCAAGATCCRCTAGTCATTATAATTAAAGCCTTTCTTTCTAATCTGCCAGAATGAAATGGCTTAAAGGGGGCACAAGTTTTCCCATATACTTTCTCTTGTTAATACAGAGATGAAATAAATATACTGCATCAGAGCAGAATTAATTTTACAGTATTTCAGGATTGCCTGCCACTGTAGTTATGCTTTGTTGTACTCTCCAGGAAGCAAAGCAATACAGAATCTCCTGCTTTACCAGTGAGGGATCTGGCAGCCATCTGCGCAGTTCCAGAACAGAGTATGACTCATACATGAGAGAGATACATTATTCATGASATGTTCCAGGGTTGCTTCCATTCTCTTGTGTAGGAGGTGAAAAGCTGTGTCAGCAAGGGGGGCTGCTCAGTAAATTCAGTTATGTGCAAAGAGGCATCTTAGCAGAGATGTGGGTCCTTAGATGTGGATCCTAACAACGCCAGGGGACCCGGCAATCCAACAGCACGCAGTGCTCAGCTCCATGGAGTAGCATGTTGCCTGAAGAATTGTCATCTTTCACTGCAAGGTATTCCTAGAGCACTCCTTATCATCTGTATGTTTGAGGTGCAAGTATCCTGGGAGTCTTGATGGTATTTTATGGTGTTTGTGGAGTCAAGAAGATTCATCACCAATACTGCAGATCACTGAAAATTTAAAATGAAATTTAAGAGGCAGGCAGAGGTGAGAATCATGCTGTCTGTTTCTAGTCACTTTTTCAGGTCTCTCAACAGGATAAAATGCAAAATAGAATGACTGTGTTCCAAAAATATGAGTTATTCATACATGGTAAGAGATGTACTGAATTCAAAAAGCCACAGAAGGAAGTTCTGGAAAGCCTCCTTGCCTCTTCACTTCGGGAACAAGAGAGAGGTGGTGATAGAGAATATTGTCACAAAGACAACTGCCGTATCTTCCAGAAGTAGCTTTAGCTTTTGTAGACACCTGTCTCTCCCTTAATGACACCAGCTACCCACTATGCATTCCAGGACTGCGGCAGAGGTGAAGTAGCAATAATTTTGCTGTTGTCAGCCCACAGTCTCATAATTGCTTGTGGAAACTGGCATTTCATGTTCCAACTACCRAGAACATTATTTTCTAACTATCATCAGCTCACAAATCTTCTTCAGCAGAAGAACCTTTCCCAAAGTTTCACCATGGCAGTACTCTGAAATATCCCTGGGTGACTGATTTTGTCAAGTCTAATCATCTTGGATAAAACAGCTGAGATTTCAGTTTGCTTATATCTGGGCTACGGTTTGCTCAGGAGTGAGCTTTCAACATTAGGGAAGACTGTATATAAGGGCATTGTGTTGACTGCAAAGGCTTGTGATCAAATCACCTTTTTCAGGACAATTATCAACTTTGCCAGGGAGACTCTCTAATCAGTGATCCATGTAATTACTTTTCCATGTAGATTGAACTTGAGAACTGTTCACTAATGCTCTAAATATACGGGTATCAGTGTTTAAATATCCACAATCATAAATACTGCCAGATGCAAAATTTTCTACTGGGTTTTGTTTGGATATAGTGGCATAAAATATGCAGGAATATAAAGACACTAGAGACCAGAAGAATCCTCTGCAATGGAGATGAAATATTGATGGGAGTTGCTATGGTGCTTGATTTCTACCGGGGACTTAAAGTTGATGACACCCCCCCACACCCAAATGAGTGCTCTGATCACTGGAGTATTGGTTGTTCTTGCTTCAGTGTTTTCCAATGAAAGGAAAATTTTGTCACAACCATAACCTATAGAAAGTAAGATACTAAAATAATTCCAGGAGAAAAAAGCATAGATACAGTAAAACCAGCAACAAAAAATCTAAAMCCTCCAAGTCAGTTTTTCTTCTCCCTGGACAGATAATTTCAAAATGTCACAGGCTCCCTTTGCTGAGTCCCAGAGACAGAACCGTCGATCTGAGAGGCCAAAGCGGTAGGCCAACACYACTCCCTGTCTTTCATTCTAGGTCACTGCTTCTGAAAAACCAACCACATTTTTATGCAGATATGAAATAACATAAAAATGTTAAAAGCTTTATGAGAGATGTGTCTTTTTTATGTATTTTTTTTCTTACTTAGCGTCTCAGTAAAAGAAAGAGTAACTACACAAAACAATGGTAGACTTTTCAGTACTGCTAACATACCCGATGATTATATTTGTCCATTTTTATCACCCAAATAACTAATTCACCCCTGTGGCCAGTATTCATTTTTATCTGTACCTAAATAAGACTTTAATTTGAGAAATAAAAGCCCCTACCTTGGATTGTTCATGCTGTGCAAGATTATCAACTGGTAATCAATTTTTTCGTATGTGATAGGGACCACACCATATATTAGTCAATGCTCAGTCCGAGACCATTTACATGTTTGATGTGGTATCCAGATTAAATGATGTACTTCTAACACTTCAAATATTCTAATATTCCCCAACTCACAGGTATTGAAACAAAGCACACAGAAAGTGCGTACTCCTCTTGAGAGATAAAAACATATTAGCTCTGGTCACAAAAACAGTAAAGAAAGTAGTGTATCACTGTACCCAAGCTGATAAACTATACCTCCCAAGGTTTCAAGTTCTCTCTGCGAGCTCAGGAATATCAGCATTACATGCTAAAMATACCCAAAGCAACCTGCCTAAAGTCACCTGCAATGTTGTGTACTCAAAGATCCCAACTGTACTCAAATTTGCTGAGTCCAAGCCTAACCATTGAAATAAGACAATTCT
Organism: Phoebastria nigripes; assembly: GCA_035582835.1. NCBI lineage: Eukaryota > Metazoa > Chordata > Aves > Procellariiformes > Diomedeidae > Phoebastria > Phoebastria nigripes. The sequence goes on along the minus strand of JAYKAV010002927.1, from coordinate 500,871 downwards.
TTTGCATTAATTCTGTTCTTTGCACACATTAACTAATCAGAATGGGAATCCCACACAACCATCATTTCTTTGGAAACTTTGGTGACACAGGTTGAACTGTCTCTGAGACCTACACGGGAAGGGCGCACGATGATTATTTGTAACGTGGACATTCATGAAGCCTAGTGTGTTATCTACAGCTGACACCTACTGCCACGGACTCCCCATTAGCCAATACCTCTACACCTAGGGATATTCTGATTATCAAAGGTGCAAACCACCACCATTCCATTTACATGTCAATAGTAGATTATTCTGAGAATCTAAACTTAAGTGGTTTAGAGGCCAACTTTTAGTCCTTTAACAGGGGGTGAATTTCACTCCCAGTGACATACTGAATTTAAAAAACTGATTATTGCTTCAGAAGCTTCAGCAGAACCATTATTTAAGCTTATTGGCTTGGTCTTCTAGCTTTTATGTGTGCAAAGTAATAATAAAATGCCATCAAGTGCAGTTCTAATATGCCTTGCAATTATGGCACCAAGCTCTAATTACACTGTTATTGTTATTTTTTATGATGAGAATTTCACTTTTTTTTTTCTTTTAGTTCAAGGCAATAGGAAGCCACACAGAAAAGCATGGTTGTGAATTTTAATTGCTGAGCCTTAATCACAAAAAATAGTGAGAAAGGGAATTAGCCAAATATAGTGTAGCAGAAAAAATTACTCATATCTATGCAGTTTGCCATAACGACATCTGGGACTGTCAAAACTGGCAGTTGGGACTCTACAGGATGAAAATTTGAAAAATATGTACATTCTGAGCTCCAGCTAAGATTAACAAATTTTCTGCACTTCTAATTCTCAATACCAAAATTTCTGCAGTAGATTGTAAGACAAAATAATGCCCTCCAAACTAGGTTAGAACTTCAGCGATGGAAGTCCCCACTCCACTGACTTCAATGGATAATATAAAGCACGTAAAGATTCAGTCCCAACCATTAAACATGGGGTTTACCAGATAATGTTGGCCTAAATTTGACATTCAAGATGGGAAGTAACTGAGGGACTATGGCACTCCTAGAAGAAAACACATTTATACAAGAAATGGTTCCCTTTGCCGGAGTTTTAATTAATCCGATAACGCTTTTTAAAAGCATTTTCATTTTTCTATTTTTAATGTGGTGAGCTGTTTTCCGTGAACACCAAAACCTGAATTTAATTGTAGTTACAGAAATGTAAGTCTGCACCCGCTATTTCTATGCAGCATGTCACTTCACATTTTTTCCCTGTTATATACTGAGCTATACCAAAATTAATTTTAGGACTGTGCACATTTTTWAACAACATTTTAAAACCTTAACAGCTGACAACAGTAATTTAATTTCATTTTTCACATCTTCTAAAAATGCTAGAGAAAATTTAATTCAAAGTCCATTTCCTGCAAACTGTATCATTTACTTTTCTCACAATKATGTTTTTTAGGAGCAATCTCCTTGGTACTGTTTGAGAATTTCCTGTTTCCAGAGAATTCTCTGTAATTCAGAGTAGATTACAAACTTCAAGAGAAAAAAAAAAAAAA
>JAYKAV010002927.1:449847-499267 GCA_035582835.1 Phoebastria nigripes | reverse complement strand
GAGCCAAAAAAGTATAAAGTCAAGCATTACAGAAATGACTATAGTTCCTATGAGAGATATGTTCTCCAGATGGTTTAGTACTGAAAGCGATCACTACTATTTAGATGTATTTTATGCTTCTTCAAGAAAAGAAATCCAATGTTTCCCCCCGCTTTCTGCATTGCCTATTTCCCCAGAGTATTACTCCATGAGTAGTGCTCTCAACTTAGGAGACATACATAATTGGTCCTCCCTCTCTCACGCTTGCTTGCATTCTTCTTCCATACAGCACATTACCTTCATAACTTCCAACCATTTACTGACTCATCAAACATGTTGTCAAGCCTCATAAGTCTCCTAGAAGTAAACTATTTCCTTAGTACTCATTCAGCCTTTATTGCATGAACTGTTTTTTTTCCTCTTCTTTAATGACCTGAATTTGGAGACATGGATATTCATGCTATTGTAGTATACTTTATTTCTCTAATACCTTTTATAGGTAAGAGGTGATTAACTGCTGGAACAGTTCTACATAAAACTGCTAAGAATTTTCAAATAAGTGTTACTATTATAACCACAACATCCAGGACAAAAACGCCTTAAGGAATTTTTTTAGTTAATTGTTTCACAAAAGCCCTGGATATTGTTTTTGTAATTTTATACTGTAAAATTAAAAAAAATATGACTTACGCCTCCAAATATTCTCTATTATTAAAGTCATAAAAAGGTGTGTTGTTTTTATTAGTAGTTTGACCCCTTTCAAAGATTAGCAAATACTGAATTTTTCATGAAATTTCTTTTTATCATCCTATAGTATGTTAATAGAGGAAATATTTATTACTTTCTTGTCCTATCAAACTTTCTATATATGAAAAACAAAATAGGTAAAAGGGACAACCTGGGAGGTCAGAGATGAGACAAACAGTACTTGCTCGTGAAGCCTGAGTTGCGAATCTTTATCTGGGCTGCCAAATACTTTATCTGGGCTGCCAAATACTTCAGTCTTCCTTACTGTGTTTTCCATACATATATTCATTACAACTATTTCACTGTGAAAAAGTCACTGATGCTGAAGTCTTCTGTCTCTAGCAGACAGTGCAATCTGTTGTATACAATCTTTCCTAATGCTTAAAGTTTACTCATGAGACAAACTGCAGTCTTGATATAATCTGGTACACAACCCTAAAATGAAATCTATTTTCAGCCGCTTATATGAGGGATGAATTAAAATGCAGGTGTACTAAAGTGCATCTAAAGAAAGTTTGCTGGGCAAAATGACCAAACAACATCTTTTTATTCTCTCCTAGATAACTTTCCTGATACGCTATTTCTAACGCAACTCGGTCCTGTATTTTTTTTACTTTTGGCTCCTAGGAATGGTATATGTTAATAAAAAAAAAATTATTAGGCTGGATTCAGACCTACTTTGAGCTTTTATTTCATCTTCTGCATTTATTTTGCTTCTTCATTGTGCAAATTTAACAGTAAGCCAAATGCTTAAAGTTTCAAAGATGTTATTCATATAATTATATATCAGAACATGACAGAAATCACACAAAGATCAGAAGAAAAACCTCAAAAGAACTCATCTGAAGGAACACAGTTTCCAAACTTGGCAGTATTTTACATTACAAGACACTACATTAATAATATGTCAGGGTGAAGTGCAGGTGAAGAATTTAGATTGGAGGGTTAATAACATCATTTCCACATCGTATTAGGCAACCTCGGCCAACTTTAGCTGTGCTTGTACAGCCACAAGAGGTCAAGTATTTTAGTTTTTACAAACAATGAAACACACCCTGGACACTGCTCTTTCTTCCTCTACATGGGAAATTCTTAAATGAAAGGATAAAGTATTTCTTATGGCTAATGAGGATATTGTGAAAATACAAAATTGTATCAAATATTTCACCTTCTCTTTTCTCACAGCCAATATACTAACAAACTTCCGAGTAAAGGTCTTTGCATCTAAAGACGTATCTCCTTGGACTACACGTGATTAGGAAAAATAGAATCTGCCCTGTGCTGCATCTCTCAAAGAATCCAGAGAAGGTCTGAAAACATTTTGCAATGTGATTGTTGTAAAACAGGCCACAAAGGGGCACCTTCCAGATACAGAAACTGATTTCACTACAACGTGGGGGTGGGCTTCCTTTCCAGTGTGATGATACTTTTGCTGAGAAGGACAAGGCTTTAAAGAACTGGACTTAGTTCTGTGATCCTTGCATACTCTCAGTGCCCTTCAGGGGCCAGTCCTTCTGATCCTGCAGGCAAGGCAACAACAGCACAGGAGACCAGACACCTTACCTCCTGTCTAAGCTCTGCCACACAACCGTCACCTGAAAACTCATCTTTCTGTGCTGCAGCCCTCCCACCTGGAGAATGGGAATAAGGCTAACTAATTTACTATATAAAATGCCACATTACCAAATGATTACATCAAAATCTCAAAAGCAAATAAAACTAATCTCATAGCTAACTTCTGTATTACTGCTTTTAGCCTAGCAATTAAAGCCTGCAGGGTTAGAATGGGAATTGTTCTAGCTCACTTCTCTAGAGACAACAGTGAGCTCTAGCCATGCTCTTACTAATTTCCAGATATTTATACTACATTTCTTAAAAAAAAAAAAAAAAGCATGTAATAAGCGCCTGGGCTTCAATGGACCACAGTCAAATTTCAAGCTCTATGAATCTCAGCACATTTCTACCTACTTTAATTCAAAATGATTTTATTAGGTCAGTGGAGTTCCAGTCATTTACATCAACTATAAAATGCTGAGGGACAAAACTCGGAAAGAGCTGCAAGGACCTTCAGTAAGTACACAGACACAGCAAGCCACACATGTTACATGGCCTCACTGCATTTTGACAAGAAAGAGATTAAGTTCAGTCACTTTAACATACTTACCAGGTCTCTACTGAGCAACTGTAGTAAAATAACGTAAAGGATCACATTAGAAATTGTTGGATAAAAAAGTAAATTGTAAGAGTCCCTTTCCATTAGCTCTATTCTAACATGGCACATGGAAGATGAACACAACATGAAATGCTAGATATAAAAAGTGGGGCATATGTAAAATAGTTCTTCAATCAAAACAAGCAAGCTATGCTGTTTCACTGAAAGTACTCCAGCAGTCATGGTGGGTTTTCCTGTTATCTGATGCCATAGCAACAATAATCCATTTTAAAAATTGTAGTAAGAAGGTAATATATTATCATGACAGCTGCGTTAAATGACTGCCTCTCCTGTGTTATGCTCTTGACTTTACACAACAATGTTAAGATGTTTTTTAACCAAGTTTTCAAGATGAAAATAACATGGTGTCAAAATATTTTTTCTAACCAATCAGCACTATTGAAAAACACCATTGAGCTTTGCGTTTCCATGACAACTAGTCTCAAATATTACAAAACTGCACCAAATTTACTTACAAAGAGGGGTTCTTACAAGAAAAATTGGTTCATGTAACATGTACCATACAAACTTACATACGTAATGTATGCTCACAACAAAAACTGTATTGGTGATGTTTAAGTTTTCTAGATTTATATTTCTTGTAGGAACTTTTCCATATTTGGTAGGGACATAATATATTTTGTTTCTTCTCTGTTTTAATAAAATATAGATTTAGCTATGGATCGTTGACTACAAAGTTGCTGCAAAACCTATAAACACAAGAATTTGAAACCACTACTTACTTCCATCAAACAGAGCAGGGGCAATTTTGGCCTGGATGGACTGCTATACAATTAAAAGAAAAAAAAAAAAATTCTATAGTTTCCCTGTGTTTTTCTCCCGGGTCTTTGCACCACCATCAACAGCTGAGAAACTCAACTTCATTGCTTCTTCTAAAGACAGCTCATCTTGTGACTCCAATGATTTGTGGTTAAGGAAAATAATCTCCTTAATACACTGGCAGAGATGCCTTATCAAACACGGTCTGCTATAGGATTAACGATTTATTATCAAATCTAAAATCACTCAGATTAGTGGCACAGTGCGATTAGTGGAATAAACATCATCAGAGTATTATAAACCAAACACCAGATTTCATTTATAGTGGATTTTCAAATAACCAATTACAAATTACAATCCATTTACAATGGATTACTGTGTACTTTAAGAGGGTTTTTTTTATTAACAGTTGGATGGGAAAAAAAAATTGGATTTCTGTACTATTCCACCTACCCTGTTAGTAAAAAACTCTCAAAGCACACAGTAAAATAATAATGACAGTGCTTAAATTAGGTATCCTTTGACAATTAACTTGAACTTCTAATACAGTAGTACTATCCTTTTTTAGTAACACTGCTATGTGCATGTTCAGGGACTCTGAGAACTACAAAAGGAATCAGAAAAAGGGGGGTTATAACCTGTATGAAGTGAAGTAGAAAGTAAAGGATTTAGAACAATGATTAACTTTTAAATGGTTATAGAATATTCTTCTAACTCACCTTTCCGCAGATGTGACTTTCTTTTGATTAAAAAAAAGAATTTTGATGTCACTAACAAATGGGTTCAAAGTTGGTCAGAATCTCAGTTTTAATTGGTTGACATAACCCAAGCTGGTACTTTATTACAATATGGACATCAAATCAAAAATAAAAGAGATGTCAAAGAGTTGCTACATACTTGATTCTTTATTAATAGACTTTATTACATCTGTCATTCTTGTGACCTCCACTATAAACGTTAAAGAATAGTATTTTTCATGACTAGAATAGAATGAGAAAACTCTGAGCTTTGTGAGCTTTAGCCAGAGGTTCATTTCATGACTGGTATTGCTTTGAGTACAGTAATCAATCTTTCAGAAAGTGGCTTTAGAAAGTGATGGTTACATTGTACTCTGGCTAGGATACTCCAGGAAAGATTGCTGAAACCCCTACCCACATTGCAAAGTAACAGCTCAGAAGAGTCATTCCAGATGATTTCTATGCAAATCATTAAATGAAAAAAGATTACCAAATCCACACATTTTCAAGTGATTTGTCTGCCTCGTTGGCAAGTTCTGGTGAAAGACAATTCTATGGCAAAGAGCAGGATTCAGTGAAGCACATCATGATCCATCTAAATGAAGTATGAAACATAAAATGTTTCTCTGAATTGATTTCACTACATCTTGCAATAATCATTTCAGCCTGCTTGATTGACTCTTAAAATTACAGCACACATTTTGCAGACTGACATGTCTATACCATCAAATGCATTCTGGCACAAAGTACCTGTTATTAAGTATCCTTTAGAAAGTGACATTAAACCCCCATAAAAAAAGACCGGATTAAGACATATTCGGGTTCTGTCTGGATGACAGAAAATAGCAACAAACAAACCAACCCCCAACATAGAATGAGGAATTCTGAGGAAATGACATTGTTTTATAAGGATAAAAGGAAGAATCTGCTATTGTAACTTGGCTTGACAGTTACTTGACTACTGAATCCGCCTCTCTGTCAGATGTGCATGGGGCCCTGGTACTCGCTCTAGGCAATATTCTTATAACCATTAAGAAATAGCATTAATTTCTTTCTATTTAAGACTTATGGTCCACAAACAGCTCATTATTTACCAAGTAACTAACTACCAAAACAGTCACTGTGTGTTAGCTAACTCTAACCATATGTGCTCCACAGATGGAAGAAACAGGTGAAGAAACCTAAAGCACGCTTTTTCACATGATGGCAGCATCAGAGAATGGTGAACTTAGTTTCAATTACTCCCAAAACTGAAAGAATTGTAGTGAAAACAATTTGAAAGTTTTACCTTTTTTCCTAACTCCTTAAGCGCCTTGGATGCCAAAACCAAGTGAGCATGGCTTTTCTTTGTTTAGATGCAAAAGCAGCCTCATTCACTTCTACACACAAGAAATCAGCTAAGTCAAGTGTCAACAGAAATCTTTCAGTAAGAGTTCCTGAGTCACTCCCGCGATACACAATTTCCATTTTGGGGTTTGAAAGGATAGCCAGTAACTTCTGAAAAAGCTTTTTGAGAAAACAAAATTGTTTGGGATTTAAAAAACAAAACAAACAAAAAATCCCTGATAACTGTGTAAGCTTTTAACCCTAAAAGTCCACCTCAATTAAAAAAAANCCACAAACTGTAAGACCATAGAAAATAAATATTCAAGCACTGAAAATGATACAAAAGTAACTAACACTTCTGCTAGTCAGCTCAACCTTCTCACTGCCTTGCTAGCGCATGTATTGATCCTATCAAAGCATACCAAGGATTGTGATATAAGTACATAAGCACCAAGTCAGACTACAGGTTTCTCCGTTCTGTCCTCAACAGTGGATACACACAATCATTCGACACCGTGGCGGCAGAACAAGGTGAGCGTGCAATGATATTTCTCTAAAACAGGTCTCCCAACCTCCAGGGAACTGCAGGACAAGGAGTTTTTGAGCCAGAAGATATTAGTTAGCTCTGAATAGATTTTTATGTGTTTGTGTACACCATTTTTGACCCATGTAAACTTCCATCATGTTCTTGTGGCAGAGTTCCCCCCTTTAAGCATACTCTCTTCTTTCTCCTGAGCCTGGCACCTCTTAATTCCAGTTGACGTGCCCTACTTCGTGTCTGAAAAGAGACAATGAACGTCATTCCCAAGAGGTCTTCTCTATGCAATGCATGACTTGGAGACCTCTATTGTGTGTGTCAGCCATCCTTTCTCCTGGCTGAAGCATCTTGGGGTGTATCATTAGTCCTTGTATGGAAGCCTTTCCACACACCTGAACATCAATTTCAGCTTTCTCTGCAACTTTCATTATACTATGCTCTTTTTTAAATGGCAAGAAACAGATGTACATGAAGTATTCAAAATGTAAGTACACCATAGATTTACAAAAGAGCTTAATAATGTTCTTTTTTTTTTATTTTATTCCTTTTCTGATAAATCCTAACATTTGAGATTCTTTTTGGGCATTTTTGAGAATTGAGCTAAAGTCTTCCCAACATGCTTCAATCAGTTAATTCATTTTACTGGGTTAATGATTTCAGCAACAAAAGCGTCATCCTCCTGAACCTCCTATGGCAACATGGCACCTATTCTCTGCCTGCACTGCCAAGAACAAATGTGTTGTTGGGTTTATTAATGTTACCTGAAGCAATCTGTTGGCCACACTGCCTCCAGCAAGTGGGCATGCCAAATTCACAACAGAAATAACTGTTCTAATGTCTTTGTCTTGTTTGGATCTTCATTTCAGTAACTGCCCCCTCAAAATCTGAGAAATGAATTTAACTCACTTACTACTTACTAGCTGATCACTAGCCGAACAGTTAAAAAAAAAAAAAATTTCCTACTGTTCTTTCATTCTTTCTCAACCTTTTCAGTAAGATATTCTCTACCTTCACCAATACATAAGCAAACAACAAACTTTATTAAACCTCTTTTATATGCAGGCCATTTAACTTTCTTCTACATTCCTCAAATGACTTTGCCCCACCTGCACCCTTGCCAAGCCACTAAGACAAATTAAAGAGGGAGGGACACATTTTCTAGGAGACAGTTTAATAGATTCTCATCTTTGCCCTGTGCAAGACTTTTACCACCTTCTCACAATTACCCTTGGGGATAAGACAGAAGCAGAAGGAAGGGTTGGGGGTTTTTTGTCTCTACAAACAGCACTGCAAACTTTTTTCATCAGTTTGGCCAGACAGTCTGGTCTCTACTCGCCAGTATCTAGGATTAGATTTCAAATATGATAATTAATTGCTAGAATTATAACCACACTGACATAAAAGGTAAAGCCAGATGTTCCCTCAAAAATTATACACAGGATCACGTTCACTGCTGTCTGCTGTCCAGATTTTTGCAAAGGGCTTGAGAGGACTACCCACTCCAGTGACTGCCCGATGCCACCACCTCGGAGCTGCCTCATGAAACTTTTGGAGCACAGATGGAATTCTGCAGAGACATGGAAGCACACATGGAATAGGCTGAAATGAGCTTAATGCAGAAACAAATACTTGGCAGTTCAAGACAATGACTGCGTAGCTTTTTGTGCAAATTAAGCACTTCTCAGGGTTGATTAAAGCGGCATTTGTAGAGAATTCATAAAGACACTCATGAATAAAAATCACTTGCTGGACTTTAGTCTAGGGTAATCACTGGGTCTCTGGAGAGACAACTGCAGAAATCTGGAATATCATATGTTAAGCATCTTCAACATTTTAAAACTCAAAATATTCTTAATCCTGTGTGTAGAATCAGACCCACACTGAAGTCACTCATCTTTTGCCTTTCTCAGACCTTTAAATATGGCCAGGCAATTGAGAGAAAACAGTTTCAGTTAGAGCAATTTTTATAGGCAAGTTATAAATCTCCGAAACCAGGAGTTTATAATAGCAACACTGACATAACTGTAATACAGCTTCACTATAATAAATCAGTCGCTTGTCCTGTAAGTCACATGTACTATAAATTAGAAATTTGGAATGTAAATCTCAGCACTTGTTCATAAATCAGCAATACTGATCAACAGTAGGAATAATATTTCGGCAGTAAATCACATTTGGCAAAGATATTGCCCTGTGTTAATTCACTTAAAAATTGCTTAAAAGTTGCATTTCAGGGATTCTCCTTGTGAGTCTCCTGAACATGCCTGGTACAGCCGGTGTTAGTGCAGACCCAAGAACACAGCTGCCTCTCCACAGCGTGAGACAGCTCTGACTATTCAGAGTAACTCTTGTTAGTCCAGGGGGATGCTTTGTAAAGACGTTTCTGTTACTAATGTTAGTGTCACAATAGCACTTAGTACCCAAACAGACATCTGAAACTTGATTAACACCCCAGGTTCCTGCACACTCTGCTTGCCTACTTCAAAATAGTGCTCTTGCTAAACAGTTGAAGTCCATGCAACCATATTCCCACCACACTTAGTGTCTGAGCAGGAACAGGAGGTACATACACAGTCTCAGTAATATCTCTGCTAGCACTGCAGACCTGTCCCAAAAAATAATTTCCACCTGAAAGGTAGAGAGGTACAACAATAGGCATGGGATGCATAGGGAAATGCATATAATAGGGTAAAACAATGAGGCTGAAAGACAGAAATATGCTGCTACTGGTTTGGGCTCATTAGTTACTATCCAGCTTAATGCTACAGCTCTTGTAATCCCATTTCTTCACTAACAACTACAATTTTCAAGTACGTATCAAAAGTTTTGCCTTAAAAGGAAGAAAGGAAGAAAACAGCACCAATACAAGAAGTATTCTGGTTTATTTTCTGGTTTGCCAGTGCAAATTTGCCAATGGTTTTCTTTAAAAACAAACAGAAAAAACCCTGTGAAACTGAATTTCAAACTTGTAAAACCTTTTCTAGTACAGTGAGAATGGCACTTTCTAGATAACACTTTTCTCACACACATGTTTAATGTGAAGTATATTTCTAAGTGAAAGCTATTTATCTCTTCAGTGCAATCAGTAAACACACACACACATGTTCATTTAGAGCAGCTTTATGTTCTGTGTTTACTGAACTCAGGAAGGGTCATCAGGGTTCAAGCTTAACTTTTCTTCCCTCCATCCTTTGATGCACACAGAAAACGAGGGAAAAGCTGCTACTTCTCTATTACTGAATTTTGAAGAAATTATTGCTGAAAAATACCATTCTGCATCAATAAATAACAATGCAGAATGAAATAAGTTTCTTTCCTTAGTAGATTTATTGCCTTTAATATAAACCAGTTTGCATCACTGAGAGTTAGACTAACTTTGCTTGCTTTCCTAAACTACACCTAATTCTATAGTTTCTATGGATGTGAGATGGAGATTTCTCCTGTGGAAATATGTAACTTCCAAAAGGCATACTTGATACCGCTATAGGAAATAATGCACCAGAAGAATGTTGTTTCTGTTCTTAATCACTGTTGTTTCTTCAGTGTATAGGAACAGCACCCACCTACTGACTTGGTAACGGAACTAAGTTACAAACCAAACTCACCTCCTCACCATMTACTTGCAATTCTGGTGGCTAAAATGAGAAAAGAAATTAATGCCATTAAAAACACACCTCCAGATCTCCCAGGAACTTCGTACATGCAGAGCAGGATTCCAAGAATGACAAAGCGTTTGCCCTTGAAAAGCATACTCCAAACATGCCTGCCACTGCCTTTCCCAGGGCACCACAGATGTAACTAAATGAGCAAATAAAGGCAGGGGGGATTCTGTGGAGACATTAATCTTAATAACACAGTCTTGTGCAGTCAACCAACAACTGAGAAGGCCTGATATATTCCTTTTGCTCCACTATCTTCTTCCGAGGCCTCCTATACAAGCACATATTGGGCATAATATTTCACAGCAGTTATCAGAAAGGAGGAATTTGGACAGTATGTTGCAGCTCCCCCCCAAATCAACGTAGGTTCATGCTCTGGAGGCAGGAGAAGAATACTTTTGCGGGATTATGGACTATGAATTACAAAACTGGCTTATCCACAAAATTAATACACAAAATAGAGAAAGATAAATTAACTCAAATATCATGTAGAATCCCTGTGTAATTACAAGTTCAGATAGCAAGACTGATACGAAGTCCCTAGTTAAACAGTATTTTCATATTGGATTTTTGARTAGCAAACTAGCCTAGTATGTTCTGTTAAAAAAAAATCCTTTATTTTTTCTCTAGCGACTTTCAGACGTGTGGTTGAGGCACTAGTATTTGTGATGTGTTCGTAAGAACATTCTTACATAACGCAGATTGCCTATGTTTGCATGATTTTACCTTCACAAATAACTGAAAAAAGGGAAATATTAAGCAAATTTATTGTAAAGCTTGCAATGCTATAATGAACTAATTACGGAGTATCTATAGTTTGCCTTCACAATAAGCAATTTTAATCACAAAGTTTGTCATCTAACAGGTGCTGCTGCCTATTAATTGCCGAGAAACATTTTCTCTAATTTTGCTGGAACTTCTTCCTGGTGCATGTTGTTTTATGGAACATGTAGATGGAGAGATGTGGAAGAGGAGCAAGCGCTGTAGCAAACAAATGTTTACATAGCTCAGGTTCATACAAAATTTTATGATATGTTAGCAGTTGTGTTTGTGTCTTTGAATCACTTCAAAATATTCTGAAATGGTATTAAAATCTCTGCCAAGCAATACATTTTAAAGATTCACACAGTCTGACAAACTGTAAAAAAGTATTCCGAAGAATAACCTTTGATCCCAAAGGGAATTTGTAACTGTGCAAAGGAAATTGGAAGTATTTGATAGTTGTTTGTAAAGAACTATGTCCAGACTTGTGAAGGATTTTAATAGCATGATATAATGTAGATAAAATATTTCTGCCATATAGGTATTTCCAAAGAATCTCTCAAGGATTCTTGACCAATCTCTAGTAATTGAAAAGATTATAAAACTGTTTCTGAAGTATAATTGAAAACTGTTAAATGCATGTAACTATGAACAGGTAAGGTAGTTCCTTTTAACAAGCTTATTTCTCTAACAAAGGTTAGATTGCTCCAGTGCATACTACCTTCTGATACTCCAGAGGTGACTTTTTTGAATACAGCATCTAAATGAACTGASGTTTTCATGTGTATGAAGGAGAGAATAAAGAGGATAACGAAGGAGAAGTAAGCTCATTGTCACCAAGCTGTTAACTTGAGCTCATCTTTTTTCTCGCACAGGTGATCATTTTTGCTGAGTTATTCCTCCAGTGGATTAAAGAAATTAAATACAATTTATAGAGGAAAGCAAAACAAAACATGGAGAGACTACAGTTTTCTGGAAATCAGATATTCACTTTTTTCCCCCATCTCTTCATGGCTTTATTGTCCAGGATACATTAGGCTTTTGAAATATAATCCACATAAACAGATAAGAATTGGGAGAACCATTCTGGAAGTTCAATATTAAATTATAAATTAAAACTTTGAAGCAGATGCAGCTCACCTCCTTCTCTGAATGTAAAGTGGGATAGGTAAACATTGGTAAATGTTATGTATTTCAAAACACAAAGTTTAATCAAATTAAAGCCCTGTTTCACATTCTTTGGCTCTACTTCCAAGGAAATGTTCCTATTCTAACTAGCTGTATATTTATTTTAATATACAACACTGCAAAATATCATCTTACTGCTGTTATTTGCCTGAAGGAAATTCATTTCAGATATGAAACTTTTACACAATATTTACTGCTCAAGTATTGCAGCTTTTATTAAATGGGGCCAGAGAGCATGCCAAGGGATTTAAAGAGAGAATTAATAACAACCATTGCTAATTTAGACTTATGCACTACTTTATTGCAAAAGCAAGGATGAAGATAGGAAACCAGGGATAATCCAATTGATACTAAACATTTTGAACCTATTAACTGTATTTGAACAAAACATTTTTAAAAAGAAGGCTACATAGCTAAAATAAGACACCTAATCCATCAGAGATAGCATACAAAATTAATCTTTTCCTTTTTAATTTGTGTAAATGTGTGATAACAGTATGCAGATCTATCTTCCTCACCTTCGTATGATCTACAGTGATTTCAGTGAGATCTCCAATATATTAAAATAAAGACAAATGAAAAACAACTGTAATAATTCACAGAAGCTCAAAAAACAGATTTCAGTTAACAATTCTTTTAAAGTAAGAACACTGGAACAAAACCAGGACCTCGGAATAATTCAGGTTGGAAGGGACCTCAGGAAATCATCTAGTCCAACCTCCTGCTCAAAGCAGGGACAACTCATGGTTAGATCAAGTTGCTCAGAGCTTTATCTAGTCCGGTTTTGAAACCTCCAAGAAAGGAGATGGCATAACCCCTCTTGGGCAACCTGTTCCAATGTTTGATTGTCCTCACCATAAAAAAGTTTTTCCTTAAATCCAGTCAGATACAAGGACTGTAATACAGATATAAGGACTATAAATTTCCAAAATAAGGTATACCTCATTTATACAATCAGCCAGGGTGAGAAATGAGTCTCTGGTTTCATTTTACAATTTAATAAACTAGTCTGCTACTATAATACCTCCGTAAAGAAAACAGAAAAGGTGAAGAGAAACCCTAAGTTATTGGAAATCCATATCATTAAGGTCGCTCTTTCTTTTTCAGTAGGCAGGGTGGATGCACTCTTTTTAATTCAACATGTACGTTCTGAATTCAATCCAAACTCTATTGACTTTATACAACCACCATTTTGACTTAACTTATCCTTTCCCTAGAGTTACCAGTAAGTTGTTAAGTGAAAAAACAATTTTGTTCAGCAACCCTCAAAGAACATTTCATTCAAAAACAAAAGAGGTCAGTAGATTAATCTGAGCATCTCAAAAGGAATATGTGACTCTCTTGATGTCAGCAGGAGAAAAGAAACATTTGGTCCATATGAGTTTCAGCAGTGCTTCTTAACATATAGGTGATGCAGTAATAAAATCTCTGTATGTAAATAAACAGAAGAATGTTATGTAAAATAGATTTAATGGACTTTGACCATTTATGTTTCATATCCGATTTTTGTCTTTGTTCTTCAGTCTGTCTGTAAAATCCAAATTTCAGAACAGAAAGCCAAAGCAAAAACAGATAAAGAGGAGGAGAGGGAGTCTAACTGAAGCATTCAAAAGGCATTTGCAACATATATGGATCTAAAATGCTCTGATTTTATGAAAATATTGACGTAAAGAGAAAATGTTTCTCACGCAGTTGCCACTACAAAAATTTTCCATGAGTTTTCCAAATTAAAAGAGGTAATATTTAATTTAAAACATTCAAAGCAATCTGCAATGGATATCTTAAGTGAATAGTAACTGCTAGTCCATTGCCACTTCTTTGCGCAGTTCACATTATGCAGCTAATCTAACATACTCAGTTCTACCACTGTAATTTCTAAGAGAGCATCTTCCGCATACATAATGCTGTGTATAAATGCATGTTTTATATACACCTTCCAAGCATCTTCCAAAATATGTTAACTAATTAAATTTGTAGAATCAAGCACTCAAAAATTAGTGTGTGACAGAATTACATCGTTACTGCAAATTTAAAAGTACAAATTATAATAAAGTCCAATTCCATGATCACACACCATTTTTCCCCACAGGATCCTTGCCTCACTGAATACGGAGTTATTTAATATTTACTTTTAGCTCACCACACAATTCATGCTCTCATTTCTAATGAATTGCTTGCTATCAAAAAACTCCACTTAAACACAAGAAACAGTTTCTCTCGTAAGGTTATCTGTAATATTCATCAATGTAGTATCTGAATGGTTTACAAATAATTAGTTAGTTCATCCTCATAGCACTCTTATAGTCCATTTTAGAAATAAGTAACTGAAGCACAAAGGTACTACAGTTACAAATCTTCACTCACTTTCTGTGCTGCATTTGTGGTACCTAACTGCATAGTACTGCTACGCATTATGTTCAAACCACAGCTCCCACTGCCTTGCACTGCAGAAAAGCCCACCTCCGCACAAACAACCGGAGGAGCCTTCCAATGAAGTAGGTCACCACGGCCTTTAAAGACCCTTTCTCTAAAGAGTGAAGACTATTACTAATGGGAATGGACTGTTCAGACACACAAAACATGTTTTATATGTAGCCCTGGAGAGCAGTGCTGCTTCAGACCTTCACTGCCTTTCACCTCCTATCCCTTCCCAAGTTTCTATCCCTGTGCCATTTCCTTACCCTTCTATGTTTAAGTCAAACCATTCCCTCCAGCAGAAAGAGTGTAAATTCCTTTCTTTTAGTTCTCACAATTGAAACTGTAATAGTCTTTCATGTTTAATGACTTCAGAAGACAACAGACAGGCTAGCAAGTAGGAGTTTGCAGGACTAGAAGGTGCTTAACACACACTGATTTTTAAATAATTTACTTTTCACTCACCCTTACAGAACAAGTTTGTGATGAAATGTTCAAAGATGTGCTGGCAAAGTTGCATGACTTCTTACAGGAACAGCAAAGGGCATGTCCCTATGCTAAAATGAACTTATGATCAAGTTTCAAGGTCATTCCTCAAACCATGAAATTTTCTCCCCATGGATCACAGTATCATAGCAGCGTAACACCATAAAACATCTGAAAATGGTGCAGTTTCTAAATTCTCTGAATCATATATCTACCCTATCATCCTCAAAAATGTTAGACTAAAACCCTCAAAAGTGGCGATTCCTAAACTTGCTATGGACCCTAACCAGAATATATCAATCAAATTTTTCCCCTCGTATTCTGTGCAAGGCTTTTCTTATGATGAAAAAATAATAAAATTCCTGCAATAACTTAAAAATAACCCTCTGTGGCAGACTCCTTGCCATAAAAAAATCTTCAGTGTGAATTTTAAAGCCAGCACCAAAGACAGAAACCTATCACAGAGGGTGTTAGGAAATCTTCACAACAAATGGAGTTACAGCTCCTTTACAAGCAGTATGTGAATACAGCAGAGCACATATGAGTCCTATGGCTATTCTATGGGTGACTTCACACAAAGCTGTGTAAAAACTGACTGTAATTAATGGCAGATAAACAAGACAATAAAGACATAATACTTTGCCTTCAATTGCATATTTCAACAAGGAACTTCCATGACTTTATCAGTCAAACAAAAAGGTGGAAAAGCAAATTTAACCCACCAGAGTGACAAGGTACTGAACTTCAAACAGAACCCAAAAACTTTTTTTTGTTGTTGGTTTTTTTGTTTTGTTTTTAAATTTTATTAACTAAATGAGAATATAAGCAGCTATGTTCCGTTTCTTTCTACTAACAATCTAAACAGATTTAGTAAGGAGTTAGCAAAGGTGTTATCAATACTAATTATGTATCTGTTCTTTGTTATTTATAATGCATAGTAAATATATTACATAATATAATGCAAAAATACACAAAAGAAATACAAATATCCTTGCATTAAATAATTTAAATATTACCATCATCATAAGCCTATACAATGCTGAAGAGAGCATCGAGTTAACTTTGTGGCAAAAATTCTTTATGGAACAGATAAATCTTACATATTGAAAACTAGAACTGTGTGTTTTATAACAAAGCTATATAAAATTAACTACAGTAGATGACAATGAACTATATTAATTATTAATGGTTCTAATGACCATTAGCTGGAATTATGTTTGAAGCATTAATGAAGGCATAAAAGATACCCCAAGCAATAAGAAAAACAGAAGCTAAGACACCTATGCTTAGGAAGAGTGGTATGAACTGCTCTGAGCTTATTTTGCAAAAGAAAAGCTGCACAGCACTACAACCCATCATAGTCTTGGCACAAAATCTGTTATGTGAGGCCTCCAATCTGTAAAATCTCAATTGCTGCGCTGGTTCAAGGAATCTCAGTTTTTATTATTTAGAAGTCAGGTTTTACTTGCTCCCTTCTTATATAAAACCCACTCTTGGGTAATTTGTCTCTCCCATTCATTTTTCCAACTAGCACCCCATTTTTCTTCTCTTTTTATCCCCTGTACTCATTGAATGAACTATTTACAGTTGCTCTCTGGGAAACAAACTCTCCGACTCCATTCTAGACAGTCTCCAACTCTGCCTCTGCTCCCTGCACTGCACTGACACTGCTTTCAACAAAATCTCTAATTACATCTCACTGGTTACACTTCAGAATCGATACTTGTTTTATCCTAACTGACCTGTCAGCCACTTCTCACACCCATCAGCCACTTTCTTTTTCATGATAACTTAGCATCATTAACTTCTGTGGTTCTATCCTCCACAGATATTCTTCAAGCATTCCCACACCAGTTTCCTGAGGACAATGAATACAACTCTGGATTTCGTCCCCACCTTTTCTGTGTACCCTGCCTCCGGGTAAACTCTCAATGAATTCTCTGCTTTATATGACTACTGTAGCCCCAAAATCTCACTCCTGTGTAGTAATATCAGCTCAAATCCCATCATCTCTGCATCACATTTAGTTACATACATTGTCTTTATCTACTTCAAAAAATCTCAAGCCCTCTGATGCAAATTTGCGGATGTCCAGTCAAAAGAACAACTTCAGTTTTTCTAAAGCTGAGTTTTCACTGTTCCCCAAAGCTTCTCCAAATACTTAACCTTTGGTGGTCATTGTGGTTTCTATCACTGCTCCTGTTAACCCTCTGGTTAATACTACCCTGTTCCACAGACCCATAGCAGGAATACATTATTTTTACCACTCCATTCTCTCACCATTTGCAGGGCCCTATTGACTTCTCTTCCATGGCACTAAATACAAACCTATTTTCACTAAAAGTCTTCCAGGGTAGGAATCATTCTCTAACAGTAAGAAGCCCACTAAAATGGGGAAATATTGCGGAGGATGAAATTATCCTTACCCCACTGCTCCACGGAGAGGCTAAGTTACAGCAGAAATAGCACTTTTTACACAGAGGGATCGCTGACCCTTCAAGAGATCTGCACATTCTCTCATTTTTCCTTCTTCTTGATTAAATGGCAGGAAGGTATGATTTTTTTTTTTTTTAATATGGGGAAAAAAAAAAATCATACTAATGCATGAAAGCACCTAAAAATGCAGTACAGGCAGGTAGTCCTCCACCACAATGTAGCAAAAAAACCCAAACCCAAAACAAGCAGACAAACAAATGCCCACCACAGATCGGGTGGGATCGGATTCTCCCCAGCAACTGCTAGTTCCAAATACTGAAGAAAAGTTAAAAAATAAAATGAAAAACTGTTAAGCAACACTGTGATCACCATCATAGGGGATGGGGATCCCAGCCCTCTTTAGGAAAGGCACTGCAGTGTACTCTTGTGTAGTGCCATTTTGTGATCCTCAGGCCAAGAATTTTCTTACGTGTGTATGTAGTCCCCTACGCAAAGAAAKTCTCTAGATATTACCATAATCAAACGATACCGTAATTGAAATGACCAACAGCAATTATAAAGTCTTCTCTTATATTATCACCCCCATTCCACAGCCTCACTTCAGTTTTGTGGGTTTTTTTCCTAACTAGACTGAAAAGAATTCAGTTAAAACTGATCTACTGTTCCAGAACCCCCATCCCAAAATGTCGGCTTCTGGTTTCTCAAGAAAAAATTAAAATCTTCAAGGATGATCAGACATTTTCCATCAAAAATGTAGTTTTGCTCAGTGTCCAGTTTCCTTCAAAAAGTTTCAGTGACAAATTTTAGGCAAGTTATAACTCAGAACACGAATGGAAAACATTCAGTGAAGACTGGTAACTTGCTTCCTTTAAAACTTTCTAAAAATAACCTGTGCCGGTTCTCACCATATTAACACTAACAACAATACAAGAAATTTGTATTTCTACAAAAATACAAGAGAAAAGTCCTATGCTTTTGCTGATTAAAATATTTTCAAGAAGTAGACTTTACAAGCATAAACTTTCCTTCTTTGATGATCTTCTGGTCTGCCGCCTTGTATAGATGGCAAGTTATAATGGGTGGGATCATATACTAATTTGAGACATTTACACCTCAGATCATGAATTAAAGTGCTGGCACTCTATAATGAAAGATTGACAGTGTTTTTGTAGAAAGACCCTATAGAATTTTATAAATAATGAGCATTTAGTGGAATGTGCAGGCAACAGAAGACAAACTACATTTTCTCCAGAGGGGTTTTTAAAACCACACCTCAAATGAGATAAATGTAGTGTGATGGAAAAGACTACAAATGTTAATATGCTGCGCAGCATGAAGTGTTCAAAAATTAGAAGCCAGTGCATTTACTTTCTCCTGTTTAATGGTTAAGCAATCATTTCATCAAGAAATCTTCTCTTGTTACAACTAGCAGTGGGTCATAGCTAGCATTTCTCAAGATTTTACAGATGGCAGCAATAATCATTTCGTTCTGGTTTTTGTTTTTGGGGTTTTTTTGGGGTTTGTTTGTTTGTTTGTTTTGTGGTTTTTTTTTGGGTTTTGTTTGTTTGTTTGTTTGTTTTTCCCAAATGTGTTGATCAGGAGATTTTAACATATTTGTAGTTCATTGAAATGCACTGCATGTAAAACATGTAAATATCTTCACAAATTCATTACACTTTACTCTTAAGTAATGAGGCAATACAGTCTTCAACTAAGAAACCGTCTGGGAGTCACAGAAATAGTTTTTATTATTGAGCTTAACTTCCTGCTCTTCGGCAGGAGGGCTGTCAGAGACACAGGCACTTAGCCAGCTGTTGAGTACAGCAGGGTGCTGGGTAGCACCTTTTCTAACGGCTGAGGATATAGGTTGGACATCCCCCCTTATTTCTAATCCATAGCTCTCTGCTGTTGCCACCACTGCCATTGGGAGGTGTTTGGGATGACCATACACACAAAGGGCAAAAAGCTCGTCCTTTCTGCCTCTCTTCTACCTTGCAGGCCTCACGTCCTTCCTCTCCCTTTCCTTGGTACAAAAGAATCAAGCCTTGACCTTGCTCTCGTGCCTTTTCTCTCCTCTCACTAATGATGCAATATTCCAGCAAAGGAGAAGGGGACAGAAAGAAAAAGAGAGCTCAGCAGAAATAGGGATAGAAGCAACAGCTCAGTTACTTCTTCACAGGTAGAAAGTTCAAGCAGCAGTTACTCGTTACTCTTGAAATGATCCCTTGAATCATGAACACTATCAAGAAGTCTTGACGAAACACCCAGGTATTATAACTCAGGGCTAAAAAACAAAGTCTGAGCCTCCAACCTGGGCAATAATGTCTGGCTTAAGGATTTTTCCTTCAGTGTTTCCCATACAGCCATCCCAATATACCAGTGATACTCTTACATCTCTTAAGTATTTGCTAAGACCGACCAAGTTCTAAGTACTTAAGAGGGAAGGGAACGCTTGGGAAATAAAAAGGCTCTTCTACCCTTTGAGTCAGATACTGTTAGTTCTCACTCTAGAAACACAGGAGTTTCCTCATACTCCCTTCTATAGTCTCTTGCTTACTGTAGAAAAGTGAGATGGTGTTAAAAGGGACAGGCCACTTGGTAATTACTGCATGAGATCGCTATTTGCCGTTTGCTGCTTTCCAAGCCTCTGAGTTTTTGACTCTCCCTCTCTGCATGCCTCTCCCCCCGATTCTGCAGCAACAATCCTGGCCCCCACTGATCAAAGCCAGACTTGTTAGCTGAGCACACGTTAATACCAGATCACTGACCTCCAGGACAATCTTTACAAGTTCATGTTTTCAAATGGCATTTGGAAAGAACTAGATGTTCTCTTTGAGCATAATTTTACTGGAGAAAGCCTTAGTGGGTTATGTGAGGCATGCAGTCTTACTAGAGTTTCTTTTCAGAGGTATGCTGTCAATCCAGTTTGGAGTGCCTTGCTATTTTAAATACTGTCAAGGAGGTTCAGAGAAAATAATGGGTGCCTTTCTACACCACCATAAATCAACACAAATAATGAAAAAAAACCAATGTTCCACTTCATAAAGTTCTTTATACTCTTCTAATCAATTGTAACTCAGAAAAATATGAATGCAAAGACTAACTCCATGTCTAATGCATCCGGAAGATTTAAGTGGGGAAAAAAACAGCAGTAACCAATAAGCAAGATTTACCTGATTGCTGTATGGTGATGTTATTTAATGCACATCTGTGTTTAGAAGCTTAGAAGTAGCGGGGAACACGGCATTCATTTTTTGGTTCTGTCAAGGTCATGATAGCCTTTATGCTCYAGACAGTAGTAGCCCAAAGTCATGTAGTTAGTTTTAAGTTATTGCAAAACATCGATGTTAATTCATCTTAAAGAACACCTATTCATTTTGATTTATTTCTGGAAGGGACTTAGCCTACTTGGAGGCTGCAGTAAGTCAATAAATTTCATCAGCAGTTATAATCTCTTGGCACGGACTGAAAAGAAAAGTTGAACTGACAAAACAGACAGAGTCAGTAAAGTGAAGGTGCTAAACCAGTCTTACAAATCTGCACATTTACCTGCCTAGATAAAAAGAGACACAGTGCTCAGTTTAGCAGTTATGAATTTTGGTATCTTTGCTTTGCTACTCAATGTAACTCATGGGACCTTCTACTCCCTTACATTTCAGAAAACATAGCAAGCCAGATGTAAAATTCAGTACGTTAATGAAGTTTAAAATCAACTAACCCTAGCATCAGTGTTTTATAATCTGTATCTCTCTATGTATATTTACATAGGGAGATAGATATATATGAAAGCACATACACTTAGCAATGAAAATATTTAAGTGAATAGTTTTAGTTTGCTTATATGAAATCCCAAGGTTTGCTTTCTTCTTATAGAATAAGTTAAATTTTACACAATGAACAACATAAAATTCCTTGGGAGTTTCTGGCCACGTATTGGCAAATGCAACTTTTTTCTTTTTCCTTTTTCAACTTTCTGTTTTAACAATCATTGTCTGCCAGTCCCAGGACTTACAATCTAAGGACAAAAAGTCTCTTATGAGACACAACAAGCTGAACACTCTGGTTACTTATCAAAGTATTTTGCTCAATCATGGCTCAACCTGCTCAGTCTGTTTTGTTCAGGATCTCTTTGGGTCAAGTCCTCATATGATGCCCCACCAAACATGCAAACAATCAAAATTTCTCAAGTTGGCAATAGTGTTCAGTGCTATTTTGTGATACTCATGAGACCAAAATGCTTATGATATTTTCCTGTTATAGAAAAGAAAATTGGAAGATCTCTTCAAGTAGGCAAATAACAAAAAAAAAAAAAAAAAAAAAAAAAAAAGGTGTGGTGGCATGAAGTTTAATGAAGAAGTTCAGGTTTAAAAGAACTACAGACTCAAGGTCCCAAACCTTTCGAATGCTGACTAGACCAATGAACTAGCTTCTGTGATTCTTCTATTTACTATGCAAACTGCACACATTTCTGCAACGCTGCAGACTAAATTGCGACAGAGAAATCCATAGAAGGTACTCATTAGAGCTAGGTATCGATAGAGACTTTCAACTGTTGCAGTATTATAATGTTTATCCATGCCCTGTGGCAGAAAATTGACTTTACCGTCCATTAAGTACTGACTGTCTATTATATTAATGTTTTTGATTCTTAAAACACTAATACTTAAGCAGGTACCACATGGATATGTTAGACAGCTTAGTGGAAATTAAGGCAAGCTTTCAAGAGATCGTGTCTCCATACTCATGCTTTACAAATGCTGTTCTTTAGGACTGTCATCTTCAGCAAAACAGGAAATCACATTTGTTTAATGGAAAATGAGTAGTAAAGGCACTAAGAAAGCAGTAGGGGAGTGTCTTTATTAATGCTGCTATTACCAGAACAGTACTCAAAGAATTTGGGGAATTTATTTAATTATGTCCTGAATAATTTAGTTTAGAAGAACATCCTCACAAACATACATACACACACAAAAAAATTTCATATTTTTAAACAAAGGCAACATGAACAAAATAAAGCACAGGAAATTCTTACCATTGTTATTACATCGTTTTTGATATATATTCTTTATTTTATCATTCTGAAGAGCCTGCAGGACAGAATAACGTAAGAAAGGGTAGAACGGAAATTAAACAGTTATGCTGATGGGCAATAAAATTCTATGTGGGAGACTAAAATTCCATTATTCCACAGAACAAAAATGTTGTTTAACCTGAAAAACAACAGCCCTTGCATATTTTGTCTCTTCAATATAATCCAGGTCTAAAAGACCTTCACATTCTGGTCTCACTATAAAGGCCAGATCCTTTGCCAACTTAGAGCACTTTATATCCATTTTAATCACTTTATACTACTAAGTATCTTTTGTATTTCTAACCAACAGCAATCAAATAAAAAAAAAAAAACTTAACGAGATTGTTAACTTACTGTGTCTGTCCCAAGTTACTAAGGTTGAGAAAGACACTTTCAAATGAAGGTTTGCAAATTTTTTGTTAAGATTAGAAGCTGTTGTACTCAGCACACAAAGCTGGAATTATACCTCTACTAGCCACAGTGATTCATCAGTGGAAACAAGGTCTTGCAAAGACAGACAATAACATAGTTCTTCTCTACCTCTGACTTAACTCTCTTTCTCTTCCTTTCTTGTTCCAAGCAGTCCACTAACAAGTGGACCCTGGGAAAAGAGTATCTGGAAATTAATCTGTAATTTTGTGGTAATGTTGTGGTTCTACTAGCTGAAAAAGTACTCTTTCTGCTATTTCCAGGGCAACTGTTCCAATATTTTAGAAAGCATTGCATGTAGACAGGGAAAGTTTCACCTCTCAGACAAAAATATGGCTCACATTTCAAAGCTGTATCTCTCCCTTAAGCGTCGAGTGTATCCGTCACTTCTGAGAGCGCAGTAAAATTCAACAAAATCTATGCAGCTTCATATTAACAGTGGAAAAAAAATAAATAGTCTCCAATTACTATTACATCTAAGAAATACATTCTTTCAGGAGACACTTTATCACTTAAAGCTATAAGAAAAAATTTAAAGACGTTTTAGTATGTGGAAGGAATGGACGCATAACATGCATGTGGCATGCAGAAGAGTTAATATACAGTAACTGTTATATTTAGACATTAAAAAATTATCTGCTTAGAACAGGTAACTAACCCAGTAATTATACATACATATTTAGGTTGGACATTTAGCTTTCAAGTTAATTACCAGCAAAAAAATTAACCTGGGGTGTCAGCAGGAAATTAAAAAAAAACTGATGTGTTAGAAACACAAAGCAGAGCAGTCTGCTTCAAAGCTCAGATCAATTTAATTTTTTAATCACTCTCTCACACATTCATTCTATTATTCATACTCATACTTTATTCATCCCAAGATGCACCTGTGAAACTCCTAGATACTGAAATTTTGGTGTATTAGCTTTGGAAAAGGCGGGATATATTTACCTCTGAAAGTACATAAAAAATAAATCATTAAGAAGTTTATCTGTTCTGATTTGAGTGGTACGTAGCTCTCTGTGACCACGCTGTTCAGTTTTAGCTAGCTATACTGGTATCAGATGTTAAATTCTGTTAAAACCTTTAATCATTGGAGCTGTTTCTGAACACACGTACTCAAATTTACCAAGTACTGGATCCAAAGCTCCCAAAATTAAAAGTTTTCAGCTGTCTTTCGATCAGTTCCTGTAATCCATAAGCATCATCAACATTTTATCCAAGTCTCTGTCTCTCTCAGAGCAACATAGGCTTGCTTACATCCTACTTACTTCAGCTTACTGTGGTATAGTTACTTTCCTCTTGCCTACTGGACACAGCATAAACTAAATAGATTCTGGGGACATGTACATCCCTACCTGTAAGTTTACTCCAATTCCTTTGCTATCTGTGTTTGGAAAAAGATAGCCGAGATGTATCTCACAGCCCTTTCATCTTCCAAATGCATTAGGATTTGAAAACCAGGACATCAGATATGTCAATAAAGTAAAAAGACAGGCTAATTAGGCCTTTAACCCAAACCAATCTGCTTCAAGTGACATTTACTTTTAGTCCCAAGATTCTCATGCAATGTGTTTATGCAGCAATCACCTCCTCCCTCCCTCTCCCTGCTTATATTCAGAATTCTTGAAATCACATGCCATTGTAGCCCGTATTTGGGATTCTCAAAGGTGTTCTGAGAGCAGTTTTACAAAAATCATGGCAAGGAAAGGCTGAATGCTGAGAAGAGGCTTCTATACAGTTTATCAAGAATAGATTTTGATGCAGATCATGCCTATGATTTTTTCTTTATTCCCCACAGAAGTGGGAGAGAGCAGACTTCTATCTTGTACACATAACTAGTCCCACTGTCCACTAAAAAATAGTTCAAGCTTTTGTAACTTTCTTTTTCTAGAATTCTTTCTCTAAAAACTAACTTTTGAAGAAAAAGATAAGAAACGTTTCTGGTTTAAACATAGTAATTTTCATACAGTTTGTAAATAAGAGGCTTTAAAATTACCTGATTTTGCAGCAGAAGCATGCTCAGTTCAGCAAATGGAGATCTATCCGAGATGTGAATTAGGAATTCTTAGATTCTGATCTTATAAAAATTTTTGATCTCCCAAAGGGGATATAAGTAAAAGCTTGGAGCAATTTGAAAATGAAGAGAGATAAATGTAGTTAATGAAGTCTGGAAATAATTTCATTTAATTATCACGTCTTATGTTTTGTCATTTATTAATCTTGTCAACTAAGTGAACCAAATTACCGCTTTTTCCTTTTTTATTTGATATTAAAATATTCTGTTATGCTTATGCAGGTCCACTGCAGGTGGTTATTTAGTTTCAAAGCGTTTACTGAACAACCAAGGTGAAGACCGCTAGCAATGACGTGAACAGCTTCAGTATTTCACCCTAGCCTACCGCAAAAAGCAGGAGGAGTCATCTTTCACCGGAATCTTACTACTCTGCCCTTGCAGAATATGCTGACAAAGTTTAAAATCTTTCATCTGTAAGCTCTTTAGGTACTGTCATTATATAACTACACAGAGGTCATAGAAGTTTAATGACATTTTTCATCAAGTTCTGTTTGGTCAGTCCTCTTTCTATTGTACATTTTCAAAGGCCTTCGTGTAAATAAAGATAAYTGTGTCTGGCCATTGTGGTGGCCAGCCCTGCAAATTCTTCTCTGGGGAAAAGAGAATACAGGAACATAAGTTGACATGTTATTTCACCAATGAACAGTACTGGTAGGCTATTCAGAGGAGAAAAAGGCACAGAACCTGAAAGACTGATGCACTGTGTGAAGGCAGAGCTGAGAACTCACCAGAGCCCAGCAGTTCCCTTTGCACAAGTCAGCATTGCTGCCCATGCCAAATATTAAGAGGCAAAAATGTGGCCAGAGGCTATTCAACTGTAATTCATTCTTCCAAGCTTTGTCACCCTGCCACTTAAACAGAACACTTAAATTAATATTTTCATCTTTTGGCAGATTCTTTATTGAAACTACAATGTCAGTGACAGATCTGGGTTTTGTATCCCTCCTTCTATTTGTTTGTTTTTGGTTTTTTTAAGGGAAGGCAGTACATTACAATTTTAAGATTACGATTTTACATTACTGAAATATGTTACTCAGAAACTGGGGTTAGCACCCAAGATGTGAAAGTACTAATTCTGCTTCGTAGCTGTAATTAAAAGACTACAGATACACTACTCCATTGAGAGCACTGAAAAGTCTACATGGAAAATGTATTATTGAACATTCAAAAACAGGGTCTCCTGCATTTCAGTGCATTGAAAAAGGTGGGAATAACAGTTTTCCTCACATTGTGATGTTGTTGTAAAGAAACTTTAAATATATAAAGTAAGAACAAAGAGGAATCATTCTTAGCATAAGAGGTACAAATTATCTTTCACTTTGTTTACTAACTATTATCCATCCTAAATACTGAATTTCCTGAATGTAAGATGTGCGTTAAACAACTAATCCATTATTGTATTAATTCATTACTGTGTAATGGCACAATTAAAAGCAAATTAAGAGTTACTGAGTTACTATTATCCAGAAACGCATATTAAAGGAAAAGTGTAAACATGATTATCACAGATGTTTAACATACGCGTTCATCACTCACACAACTGGGTTCACGAACAGTTCAAGTCATGCAGGTAGTGCTTGTTCCACCTGCTTAACTGACTTGACTTTTGAGTGCTTTTTAAAATACCAGCTTTATTATTCTCTGGATTCTTTTTATTTCATAAAAGCAAACCTCTTCAGGAATCAAGGGGCTGAATCATTCACTACACAACAAAATCTGACATACAGCAAATTCTTCTGCCCATATAGCAGTGGATAGAAATAGGTCATATTGAGGTGAAGGCTCAATATTCCATTGTAATAAAATAATGCCAATACTTAGTATGGCCTTCCATCTCAAAGAATTTTAGAAACAATTATTAATCTTCATACTTTGCTATGAACCTGCATGGACTAAGTGAATAATTTCAGTATTTCTTCCTTTTTGCATTTCCTATGTCTTAGGATAAACCTAAAAATGGTATTAGTCTGGTGGAGAAGCAGAGACTGTAAAATAATACTGGGTATTATTTTAAGAAGTATTTTGGATCTTGCAGCTTTTATAGCAACACTACTGGAAGGCCAGAAAACCTAAGGTAGAAGCAGTGTCCTGTATCTTGTTCACCTGACTGTCCTATAATTTTGATATTAAATATTGAATTATAAGAAAACTAATTATAAAAACGCCAGCATAGAACATACTTCCACAATCCAGTAAAGAAAGGAAATAAAAATCCTACAAAAACACCTTCTTATTGGTGGGCTTTAAAATGCATAGATAGTAATTTTTATTATTCAAAAACTAGGAGAGTGGTAGGAATACTTTACAATACCAAAATAACCAGAGCTTTTTGTATGAGATTCCAAAGATACTTCTCACATTTTGAAAATAATTAACTGAGTTTTCTCCAAATGACAGAACAAGCAGCAGTAGTTTAATTTCCCTGAACTGTAACAGACACACACCCAACACCCAAGCATTATATTTCAAAGAATTTTAATTAAATCTATGTAACAAAAAGGAACGTTTCACATCTTAATTGAAAAATCGCCAGCTAGAGAACTGAGACAGTGAAACAGTCTGGAAAGCGCTGAGATATAATTGAAGAAAAGAATAGATGAGAATATTTCAAATGGTCTCACTAGTCAGCAACTAGTGTAAATACTGCAATTCAAATAACGGCATTTTAGTGATTAAGAGAAGAACTAATTTCTATTCTATTGCTCCTTTGCTTTGAGAATTATACCTCATCTTTGAGAATCCCTGACTGAACACAAAACTTCATTCTATGCTCTACCAAAGCAGAAGGCTTACTGTTGATACAAGCACTTTACATGATAGAGTAAGACGCCAGCCTACAAGCAATACGAGATAAGCAGGTATTTATGATCACTTTTGCAGCTTTTATCTACATTACAAAAATCACCACCTTCTGGGGGTTCTTTTGAAAATATTTGGAAAGATAGGGAAAAGAGTGGTATTTGTGGGCTTTGTATCAGGCCATGCGTTCTGTGCAGTTACACCAAATGAATGCTGTAGGAACAAGGTAACGGTTGAGCTTTACTCCATGATGTGAAATGAAGCGGTTAAGTTCTAAGATTTTGATATGGGAAACCTGCCAAGGCCAGATGGAAATCTCAGCTGTCATCAGCAGAGGTCATTCTGTCCTTCTCAGCACAAGGTGTTGCTAAAATCCTGTGTACTGTTCATGCAAGTTCATCACACCTATCCTTTTTAATTAGGAGCTAAAATGATTTACGTTATATATTATTTTCTTGTTATTCTTTGTCTTGTCTTTGTTTGGTTCTACTTTTTAATTATAGAAGTCCACCAGAGATGCCCCTGAGGCAGTGCTGATAACCTAGGTTTATATTTCTAAGGAATTTAAGAGAAGCTTCGATAAGCCTTAAAGGGAACCTTTGATAAGCCTTTGTTCTTTTAAATTATTTTATCATAATGCAGCATTTTCAGAAAGGGCAATTCTTGCTGAATGAAGGGAAGGTTTATTGATGACACTTTTATAGTGAAGTTTTAATGGGACTGCTTCTAAAATATTTTTACAAGGTCTATTTAACCCTCTGAAACTATCTATAAACAACTCTAATTACCAGACATGCTTAATGTTGATAATGTTGTCCACCAGAGAAGCATACAGAAATACCTCTTACATAACTAAGCATTATAGGGTGGTTTGTACCTTTTTTTTTTTTAAACAATATACAAAATTCAAGGTTTTAATTATAATGAGCTGAGATAAAAAATAAGTAGCAATGACAGTTCAAGTTCTTCAAGTGCTGATGAAGACATATGTATGTAAAACGATGAAGAAAATTTTAAACAATACCACAACCAGTGGCTCAGTACATGAAATAGTGGATTTAAAGGACAGCAAAGCAATGTTCGCAAAAACATCAGAACAACTTTTTCTTCTAGAAATAACTAAGTAATAACTGAACCTGATTTAGACCTCCTGAACAGATTAAAAATAGTACTGAAGCACCTTTAAGTCCTACTGTCTATGTTCAGCTACACATGAAATTGTAAGGTCATTCCTAGATTTGAGGTTTTTTTTCCATACACTTATTTCCTCTTGACTCCTCTGTAGGTACTATTGTACAGTAAAAATAAACTACAGTGTGACAGTTGCGATGTGCTGCCAGATATTAGAGCTTAGAGTGCAGTCAATTTAACAAACTAACCAAATAAAATCTGTATGAGATTGAAATTCCAAACCCAGATTGGAAGAATCTAACATTAGTTTATTTTGCTTGCCAAGGGGAAGCGTTTTGTAGGGTTCTGCCTTACAAAGTTACTGATGTTGTCTGCAGGGGTTAGCAATGACATAGCCTACCTTTAAGCCATGTCCCTCAGATGAAGTCCTTCATCAACAGCTGTCAAGGCAATTATGCAGATGTACGAAGAAAGGTCCCTGCATGGAAAGCAACTGGTAAAGGCAGGAAACGGAGACTGGGAGTTTTCAGAATGAAGGGAGGACAATGTGGAGTTGGTGGTAGCTGAGCTGGGGCCTACAAATCATTTGGGGCATGGAAGAAGTGGGTTGGAGCTGGCTGTTCTCTCCCTTTCAGTACAGAATCAAGAAGGCTTCAGAAGGCAGCAGCACCCACTCGGTTCAAAAAAAAAAAAAAAAAAAAAAGTTCAAAAAGCCTAAATTCTCTTGTCATAAAGTAACTAAATACACAGAAATGAACTGAAGTTCAAAGTTAGTGAGGTGAAATCAGATATAAGACGGTTGGTATCAGGTGGATGTATCATGTATGCTTGCCCTGTCCTCCCTTTTCCCTAAACTTTTATTTATGGCCACTTTCAGAGACAGGATACTGAACTAGATGACCTATGGTGACATTCATATGTCCTCAGGTTTACTTCAAATATTTTTGCACAAATTACTTGTCTAACTTAAGTACAACTTCTCCTACTTTATTTTTAGCACATACAATCTGCAATTATACTCCAACTACTATCTAGAGCTTAAGCAGTGTGAATACCATACAAGGATTATTTCTAGACTAGCTCCAGCACTGTGATGACACACACTTGAAACAAAGTACAACCCATCTAAATCCATAAAATGTTTTCTATGTTCTCCTGTCAACAGGCAGGCTGTTTTTCTCAGATTTCACTAATTTTTGTTTTAAATTGCACTAAAACTCCTTTGCAACTTAACATATATTAACTTAAAATGTTAGAAATCACTGGACACATAATGAATGCTTTGAACAACTCATAAGTCAGATTCTTGGGTTCCGTCAAAAATCTGAGACCAAGCAAAGTTGATCTCAAATTTCATTACACGAGATCTGAAGAGTTCTAACAGTTCACTGCAAACGACAGAAAAAAAAAATCCTGTTAAGAAATTAATTATTTGCTGGTCATTGATGGGGATATATTTACCTGATGCCTGAACATCGTCATATGAAATCACAGTGTCTCCCCTTCCAGGTGTAAAGAAACACAAACCAAAGTTCTCTCCCTGTCCTGCTATCTCACAGATGAAAGGGAAAGATTTTGAAAACCCACTGGGTCAAAGGAAAAAAGGCAATTTATCTACATGAACCTATCCTGTCTCTCCTACCATGTATTCAGTAACATCAAAGCATGTTACTAATTGCAGTATCAGGTAAGTCTTCATATTGTCCTGAGCGGAAGAGAAGGAAAAGTACTTTGTACAAATTTAAAAGCACTCACCATGTGTTCTCCTATTTTAAAGCCTTTTATCACTTTCCTCCTCTCCCCAGTCCTGTATCTACAGCTCACCTAGTTAGGAAGCTGCATGGTTAAGTACCTGACTTGAACACATGGATTAATGTTTATACTAACAAAACATAGGCATTTGGTATGGCATTTTTCAAAGGAATCACAAGGTTTGAAGCATACTATATTCCATCTCCTGAAAAGAAGAAAGGGAAATGACCTGGGTGCAAAACCTTCTATTAGTATCAAATTTACGGCCAAACAGTTTATATACTTAAATCCAGCTTGTGCCAATTTGATGTGCCTAATGGACATCAGGTAAGAAAAGATAAGAAATTATTTCCATCATCATAATTATCTATCACATAGTCATCAGTAAAGTATCATACGAGAAGCAGAACAGGTTATCTGTAGTGTAAGGTTAATATTTTACCCATTATTAGTCTCATAGTTTCCTCTTTCTCCTTCCTTTCCCATATGAACACATCTATTAGCATTTAAAGAACATAAGAATAGGTTATTTTATAGTATTTCTAAGTAAGAAAAAGAAAGAGAAGTCAGTCTTCCCTGCAGACTAACACAATGTAACATTCTGCAGAGGGCACCCTCGGTACAGTTAGAACAGATCACCTTTTTCCACCGCATCTCTCCTCCTCCGTAACTTTGACTACATAATATCACATTTACAATTGTCAGAAATATACAATAGGAGAAAGGCTTTCTCTGATGGTAGCATTACAATGTATGATGTAGACCTGCGAAAGAGAACAAAGTATACCTATGCAGAGTACAGTCACTTTTCTTTTCAAATATCACCAATGCTTTTTGGTTTCATAACTTACCATGAATGAATTTGCTGCCAAGAACTACATACTAAAGACAGTGTCTATCTCCTATTATTATTTTTATTCCATTTTCTTCTGTATTGTTCCTCTGAAGGCTTCCATCTATTCCTAGATACAGGAAGAAACTTCTACATTAAGTGATAGGGGGGTTGCAAGCAAACGTGATTATAGCAGCACATATCCTATATGGTATAATATTAAGACTTTTCACTATTTTAACAATGAGTTCTCATAATTGAGACAGAAGCTACTGTCTACATTGGAGGTGCAAGGAAAGGCTCATTTAAATGTTATCTAAAAGCATATTCTCTCTGCATTGTCTTACTGCTCAAACCGTTCATACCCAATGCACTATTCTTTCTGCTGACACAGCCACTTCTTTTCCAACACTGCTGCTTATATGACCTTTTTTCTTTTTTTCCCCCTCCTTCAGAACCATTTCTGGGCAGTTTCACAAGAATTTTGATTGCTGTTGTAAAGTTTATATCATTGCCATCTGACAGCTGTTTGCTGGCCTTTGTGAAATGAGTTGATGGTCTCAGTTCATTTCCTAACAGGCAGGTGTTCACAACTTAAAAACAAAACGTCACCTCCATTGGCACAAAGACTTCTAGCCAACAAAGAATGTAAGCATATACTCACCAATGGGTAAAATACATGCTTAAAGTGAAACACATTTTTAAGTGCTTTTGTGGGGGAGACTGAACTTCACAGACAGACTAAAAACAGAAAATGAACTCTGGTAGATAATCCTATTACAAAAGATCTGAATGATACTGGTGGGTGACTCATGCTTACTATAGTGAAGCCAAAATTTCAGCAAAGTGTATGTGGTGATAAAGCTGTGCTGATACAGCTATATCTATAGATACACAGGAAGACTGCTTGTGAGCTGGAGAGAAAAACACAGGCAGAAGAAACAAAACTTCCAATACTCATCTATGTTGGAAACCCTTACCTTGCTAGCTACTCTAAAACCACTTCACTGTGAATTAAAAGATGTCCTGTAGCAAAGCAATCCATAAGGCTGTTACATTTTTTACCTATGCATTTTCTTTACTGATTTAAAGATCAGACCCTTTGAGAAAACAGGAGAAAGTTAGTTAAATTACTTAAATTCACTGTGATAAGGCAGTTTATGGATGGGCACATTATAATCATTTGCCAGTAGGAAACTTACTAACCAACACACAACATGCGGCAAATATTATTTAAGACATTTATTATGAACATCGCAATCTGAATCTTTGAATCCAATTAAAATCTGACCTTTCTTCCAGAAATGGTCAGGGGCAGAGTTTAATACCCCTATAAAACTACTAGGATATGTAGCACAATTTCCTCATGAGATACAACCATTTAGTATTGTATCCTTGACTCCTTTTTATTTGAAAATGAAAGCAACTTACACTGACTGCAGAGCATTCTTCTGAGAGTGGCTACTGCTACTTAATTTTATTTCCAGCCTATTTTCCTCAGATTCAAGGAAAATGGCTTGCTCTTACTTTATGTTGATTAAATCATGTCAGCAAGTGTTTTAATTTATATGTTCCATAGTAGAACACAATTTTCATTTTTGGACAAGGATAATCATAATTAAAAACACATTAGCTGATTACACCAAACATCCATTCTAAAAAAATATTCTGCATCATGATTTATGAATTATGATTTGTTAGCTAACACATTTTGAAATGATACAACTTTATAAGCTGATGAGTGGTTTTGATAATACCCCAACTACCCAAAATGGGACACCTAAGACCAGACACTAAGAACTCAAACAATTTTATGGTAGCCAGATCAGGGCACAAATGCAGACAAAAAAAAATATTCCATAAATATACAAAAATCTAAGCTAAAACATGAACAAGAATTAATGAGTAACCTAACCTGAGATTTCTAATTTCCATTAATAAATAACAATTTCCTGTATTTTCTACAGCTACTGTTACAAAGTTTTCAGGAGAGGAAAATATCTTGGGTAAAGAAAGCCTGTACTTTTCAGTTTGGGGTTTTGGTTTTGGTATTTCAAACAAGCTTGGACTCACTTCTCATCTTTAGTTATAATTCAAGTCAGCAGCATTAGAATAGACATGAATCTTTATTTTCAGACATTCCTGCTTATCTTAATTTACTGTATTCTTACTGTATTCTGGTGTCTGTGCCCACTACAGTGAACAGTGCTAACACTGGGAGAGAAGGAACTAAACCTGTAACACTGCTGTGCCATGTTGTAGCATCAGATCTCTAAATATCCCAAGTATCAGGGAATCTAGAGAAATACAAACTTCCTCAGCCTTTACATAAAACATCTTTATGTAAAACAAAAGACTGGAGAAGAATATTTCAAATGACAGCTTCTATAATAAAGATCTAAATACTCTGAAGCTTGGGTGATGCTTTGTCGTCCAAGGATGGAGGAATCTCCTCTAAAGCAGACTCAGGATTTTCTATTTCTGTACGGTAAAAATATCTTACAGCTATAATAAGGAGCTTAATACTTCTTCACATATCTACTCACTTGATCTCATGTTCAAGTTTTTGACATCTTCCACAGCAAACATATCCCATATAGGATGTACTGCTTTAACAGGTACTCATTTTACTGAGCTCCACTATAATTTGTTAGTCTTACATGATGCCTCAAGATGTTTCACACATTCTAAAAAGGAAGCTAAAAGGGAATAATTTGCATATATTAAGTTGCACATGCTGTAAATATTGATCTGCTGATAGAGAAGCAAGAGAAAAAGTTGTTCAAAAATTAGCACTTGCATTGCTATAGTTTTTAAGAATCATTTTTCAGGACAATTTTTAAACTTGGTGAAGAGATTACAGCTCTGCTCACTGCTGTAGCTGAAGGCTACTCAATACTCCGCTCCCAGTCTGTGACATTCAGTGTGTATTATGGCAATTTACAGATCATGAAAACTCTTACTTTTACTCTTTTGGAGTTATTACCAATTCATCACAAATGGTTCAAACCTCAACTACTGCTGTCTGTGTTACGCAGAGAGTGAAGCTGCATTTCACAATTTTGACCTGGTATTTTAGCCAACTCCCACTGACTCTCAAGGATGATGCACAGATACTCTTGTGTAATGTTCTGAATAACTTTGAAGTCTTTTCTCCCCTCAGAAGTGAGAAGCTGTAATTTATCTAATGCCCAAGAACAAAAAGCAGCAATAAAAAAGCCTTGATGCTACCTTCATGCCAACCTCCACAATCACTATCCGTTTTGGAAAGGTTCTGGTAGAGAATTACAGATCTCAGGAAATATGAATAAGCATAAACAGGATTCAGCTAGAGAAGTGATCACGGTATATATTAGCTCAGAATAAAATGTCAGTCATTCAAAAAGCCTACTGTCAAATGTGACAAATACGTGAGGCTTGGGAACGCGTGTTCTTTTCCTTTCATAAGCACACAGCGCATAAAATTGTCAAGGCCAGTGTACCATTCTGGTTAGCAATGCAATTGCCGATGTTAATAAAAACCACATTAGATAAAATGTACCAAATATTCCATGGATTGCTCACACTGCATCAGTATCTTAATCACAAAGCATGCAAGAAGGAGGTGAAAAAGTATCTTCAGGATAAATATGTATCTCCCAAATGGCAAATGGCTCCTCACCCATGCCTTCCCCCACCCCAGTGCCACACACTTTTTCTTTTTTGTCTTTCTTTCCTTCTGTTCTTCCCATAAGAGTTTTCTGGCTGTCCTCACACTTTCCTATGCATGACTTCTCTCCTCCTTAAATGACTGCCTATGCTGAACTTTCCTAGCACCTTCATAACTCCCCGCAAAGCCCCATCTTGTTCCTCATTCTCCGGTAGGCTCCTTTTCCTAATTCTCTCTCTCTCCTGGAGTAGGCAGCTACACAGAGTAGGAGAAATGCCTCCTAGCTACCAGCAGGAGAAAGGGATTAAGTTTTGAATTTAAATTTAAATTTCAAAAATCAAACTAAAGTCCCAATCATTATAGCCTTACTCCACCTCTGGCAGGGCCACACAGATAAATTAAAATAAATAAAACCCAAAGAACCTAAGGAGGACTGAGTGCCATTTCAGAGACAGAAGAAAGTCACATTGTCCGGAATCCAAGGGATTCACCTCAACTAGCACTAGATAGGACACTATGGTTTCCAGAGAGAAGCCGAGTCACCATACAACTATTCACTACACAGAAGGCCCTGGAGAGGACTCTGATCTTACTGGCGTATCTGGTGCCTGAAATCAGGTGTGATTCTGTATCCCTCTTACCTCTTTTAAGCACACAGAGAACCCCCATCTGAAAGCCCTGACATTTTTACCTCCCAAGAATTGTCTATACACCAAGAATTATTAGACAAATATCATACTTTCCTCTGAAAATAGTTGGATTTGTCCAATTTGATGAAAATTTTAACATTATGTCATATATTACATATAATGAAACACCCMTAGGAATAACTAAAAGTTATGACTGATTCAACTACAGGGCTGGACAGCAGTTGCTTACAACCCTACCTTTTGTTTTCAATCTTTGTCCAAAATGCAGTGCCTCTCTGCTGAAAACATCCAATGTGCTATTTCTCGTTACAACAGAACAAAACACTTTCTTCTACCAGAGAATACTGTTGGGCCCAATTTTTCATTGCTTGGATTTTTATTTTTAAGGTTTTTCTACCCAAGCAAATGCTTTTGCTCTGACAGCATTTAATAACAACTTTGACCTTGGAGCGTCTAAGTTTAAATGATTTCAGAGTACGCTGCAGCAGAAAATCAGAGGCCAGGGATTCTCTTCCTTATTTGAATTTTATTATTTTGGGAGAAAGAGGAATCCCTTGTTTCATGGAAGAAATTGCTTTTGAGCCACAGTGTGAAGACTTTTTGCACAAGCACATGAAGAACCACAACTTTTTATGCTTACTGCAGTTGATATATGATTGTCACCACTGCCAAAAGTAACTTAGCCACCTCCTCCTGGGAATATCCCTACAAATACTGTAAAGAAAGCTGAGAAGAACTGGTTTGTATTTAGTATGTGTTGGAGAAGGAATATTATCCTAACAGGTGGGACAGCTTGAGCATCATCCCTTCCTGACAGTCCTGTGGGCTGGTACAGCTTAAAGCAGCTTTGTGAGACTGCAACCCAGCCCTTTATTTTTCTAGTGAATTCATGTCCAGCATTCCCTCTGTGGAACCCCCTCATTAGCAAGCATCATTCCCAAGAAAGGTACAGGTTGTAATGAAGAACTATCATCGACTACAGTTTGCTGTATTTTATGTGTGGATTGAAACACATACAATTCTTTGTATCTGAATGGCCAAATATGCAAGTATTTAATACAGATGAATAAACTTCCAAAATTGATCCTATTCACATATTTTGGGCTTTTTTCATTTCTCAATTTCCTATAAACACCACACAAACTTTGAGAAATATTAAAGACACACACAGAGTAACTATTTCATTTTAATGCTAAGTAAGAATGAAAATTAACTTTTGTTGCTGAATAGAAAAAAGCTACTGTGGTGCAAAAATACTAGTATTTGGTACGTTTGTCTGAGTTACTACATAATTCAACGATTAAACTATCTTTGGCTAGAGCTGCATTAATCTTTTTTCACCCTAAAATAATACCATCCCAACTACAACACCGTAGATACAAYAGTGGGACATGATTTCTGACAGTCTAATCATTGGTTCCCCTAATGATATTCACAGGGAGTCAAGATGTTGCTGTTAAATCACTGCCCTTCCCTATTCTAAAAAGCCACCAGGTGAGCTGTTTCAGTGGTAATAACAAAGAAAAACACCACAAAAGAATTTATTGTCAACAGATCGGCAGAGAAAAGCAGCACTGCAGACACAATATTGATTGCTGTAGGAAAAAACATTTCAGATGTACTCTGCATTAGACTTATATAAACCCTCTTATGTAATGTGGAATAATGTTACATTTTATGGACACACTATTTTCATGAAAAAATGCTCTCTAAATTTATCGGTTATTAATGTTCTGTACTGATCTAAAGCAATGTGAATGCATATGACACGTTCACTATGGTAACTACTATACAAATATAATAGGCACTGATCTCCATATGGGATCCCCTTCTTTCACAAGAAGCACAAAAGTATATACAAATTCTGCAAAAAATTGTTTTCTTGGTGCATGATACAAACTTACAAATAGGAGAGGAGAAAAAGAAGAGAAGAAAAATAAAAACAGAACCAAGGACAAGTTAACTAATTTGACCTTTTTGTTCTCTGTCCTGGAAAATAAAGATGATGAAAGAAATTAGACTCCTTTAGTTGTTCATAAATCATCTTCTATTTGATAATGAGATTTCCCATTCAAACCTCTCAAAAATTGTGATTTACGTTCAGAGTTACAGTTTACCAATGACACTCATAAATGGCAGTTAAAAACATCAAATTTATAGTGACCGTCACTAGAGATTTGTTTCTAACAAAAGTATCGCTTAAAAAAAATTCAAATGCCTGTGCATTTAAAAATATCAACGTAATTACAAAGAAAAAGCCATAAATGAAACAAAAGGCATCAAAAGCATTGCATTTAATATATATTTTTTAAATTGTGTATTTAACTCACAATCATTGCAAAAAACATTAGAATTTACAAATGACAACTACTAGCTCTTCTCTATGGCCTCATAGGGAAAAGTACGCAAAGGCAGGCATCCTCCACGTATCACTATTCTTACCCAAGAGCAGACGGATTCTCTCCATTTGTTGACGGTGGTCTCCCAAGATGTTACTGAAACATTTGATCTCAAGCTAAGAGCCCTAAATACAACGTGTACTGTCAGGTTCTGACTATTCCCAGACAGAGAGACCATAATCTCTCTGGGCAACTGGTTCTGGTGCTTGATCATTCTCACCCTAAAAAAGTTCTATCTTACGTTTATATGTTATTTCCTGTATTTCAGTTTAGTCCCACTGCCTCTTGCTACCCCCATCTTTACCCCATTTGCTATTTATACACATTGACAAGATCCTCCCAGAGCCTCCTCTTTTTGAGGCTAAACAATCCCAGCTTTCTTAGCCTCTCTTCATATGACAGAACCAGATGCAGCACACCAGATTTGTCTCACCAATACCGAGTAGAGAGGAAGAATCACCTCCCTTGACCCACTGGCAATGCTCTTCCTAATACAGACAAGGATGCTGTTGGCTGCCTCAACTGCAAGGGCAGATTGCTGGCCCGTGGACCACTTGTCCACCAAGAGACCCCCAGGTATTTTTCTGCAAAGCTCCTTGCCAGTCAGTTAGCCTCCAGCCTGTACTAGTGCATGGAATTATTCCTCCCCAGGTACGGGACTTCACACTCCCCTTTGGTGAACTTTGTAACATTCTTGTTTGCCCATTTCTCCAGCCTGTCGAGATCACTTTGAAAAGCACCACAACTATCTGGTGTATCTTCATTTCCGAAACATACAAACAACATACAAGTCTATGACAGTAATGGCACGCAACTTTATGAATAAGCTTTTCATCAAATAAATATTACTTTCTGCAGCAGACATAATTTATTCTTTGTGTATAATTGATTTGTACCTGCACTTAAAAATGTCTTTTGAAATCCATATTATAACTAATACTGTCACATAATAAAAAGCAACACTTTTAATTTAAAGTTAATTATTTTCCATTATTCAACATTAGTAGACACGGCAAGAACTCTAGCCTAGTGCCAGAACATAAAAGAAGTTATTCTGAACTTACAATACATGGGTTTAACACCTTAATGTCAAGAAGCAATACTGTAAATTAAAAACTAAGTGAAAGGATTATAGTATCTCATATTTGGCAACTTCACATGACTACAGATAATTAAGGCAAGTGAAATATTTTTGCAGCATTGTCCTGAAATCTGCAGTTATAAAGTATTTTTACAGCAATAGCACAGTATTCTGTAATAACACTTTAGACATAACATCACTATGGCATTTGAGACTCTTTCTGCAATATAGTGCTGCACTTTTCAAGGTTTTGTAGGAGGTATTTCTTTCCTCCTTTTATCATTACTACAAGACAGCTTGCTTCACCTAGCTTATCTAAACCACAGTTGGAGTTGGTAAATCACAGGTATGACAGAGAAAGAGAACCTCATTCACTGCACGTATGTAAAGGTGCTATTTTTGAGGCCTCTTTCAAGTGGCTGTTTCAGAAACAGTAACCACGTGGGCAACACGCGATTCTTTGCAGCTACTTCAAATTTGAAGAATAAAAACTCTTCATAAAACATGTGAAATAATTTGAGTGTTGACTTTCTGCAAATGCAAAAAGTTTTCAAAATGAACAGAACACCTGGAAACAAGTACCATCTCATTTTGAAGGTATTTATCCTCCAAACAAAAATCACCCTCACAGTGGGTTAGAAGACAACTAATACTAAACTTCAAAGATGGAGAACTGCGATCCCTTATGGAGATTATAGAAGAAATTTAAAAAGAYAGTTTTTCAGTCTTTGTGTATTCCTTATGCCTCAGATGATGCTTATTCAGAAACCTCTGTCAAAAAAGTCACCCACGGGAAAGTGCTCCTCCTGGAAAGTTCCCATCAGAGAATATAATTAGAAGTATTCCATGATCTGCATTCTCATGTAGATTTGGATTTGCACTTACCCCTTTTCCCTTACCAGCTTGGAAAGTATTGGGTTTTATGGCTAGTCTCCTCTTTGAAGTCTGGAGTTGTTCAAACAGCTTTAACATCCCCATCTCCTCCAAGGAGTATTCTATTCTCTCCTTAATTTCTATTAATATTCTATAATCTCCTTAACAGATTATCAGGCACTCTCCTAATGAAAACAAAAAAAGATAGTTTCACTGACTTAATTATGTAAGTATGTCCTTGTTAGACTAAGGCTCATCTGCAACAATTAGCCCCTTGTCTCAATGTATGAGGTTGCTCCTCCCTCCCCTCCCCCGGCCCATTGGCTACTGTTTGGAATGTTTCACTGGACCTTAGTGTTCTCTTATCAGTTTGAACATTAAAGACATACATGACACGCGTGCATAATTACATATATACCCCTCATTACTTGCTCTTAACTGAGGAAAGACATGATGGCAGTTAACTGCTTTAGGCTGCCTGACTGTACAGTTCTCGTAGCATTAAGGGATATTTAAAGAAACCAACTCACATTTACTTCTGCCAAAGCATAAGCCCGCAAGTCCACAAACCCCACAACACAAATTACTACATTTGTGGCATATGGTTGCTTTTTTGACAGAATGTGTTCAGATCTATTCAGTCACTCAATCAATCCTCCCTTCATAGTGCACAGATTGTAATCATTTGATAACCTCATATT
Source organism: Phoebastria nigripes (assembly GCA_035582835.1). Classification (NCBI taxonomy): domain Eukaryota; kingdom Metazoa; phylum Chordata; class Aves; order Procellariiformes; family Diomedeidae; genus Phoebastria; species Phoebastria nigripes. Next base: position 458,561 of record JAYKAV010002927.1, on the reverse strand, counting down.
CTACATCTAATATACCATAACTGCTGATTAAAACAACCAACTCCAAAAGATTTTCATCTTATTTTAAGAATATACACACACATGCTACATATGCAGTGTAACAGACCACTGGCAATATGCTTAAGGAACTTTCAATCACATTAATAACAAATAAACAGTACAGTTATATGCCTACAGAAGTCATAACATCCCTGCACACAGACAGATGAACCATTGCATCAAAGTCCCTTCAGCAGGCACAGGAAGTTTCCAAAATAATTGCCCTTTAGTCATTACAAGATTACTTTTATTTTAATGGATGCTGGTGTGTGAAGTAGAATATAGAACCAAATTTTATTTCTGAAATGTCTGCATCAATAAAGGTACCTAATTAAGGTATTCATTAAGGTATACAAAGTTAACTTAACAGGAAAAATCTAGAGAGTACTATTACATTTCCCTATTAAACTAATTTAATTTGGTTATAATGCAAATTCTAATAAGATGGTATTATTAACTAGTTCAATTTCAAAATGTCTTGTGTTTATTTTTATTATGTTACTAAGCAGAGTAGCAATTGACTTAATTTATTTTATTAAATAACATTTCTCAATCCATTTAAAAAGGGACAACGGCCTATTTCTTTCCTTAGGCCGTTAGTGTGCTGCCATTTTAAACACTACATCATAGTTAAGGTTTTCACCAATTTCACAGACTAGCGTTCAAAACTACGTATACTTTTTTAACTCAAATCAGTCATTTGGTCTGCAGTTATATCATTTGTGAGTGTTAATATCTATTGTCACTTACGAACAAGGAAAAGATCTGCGTTTCAGTCGGTTACCTGTTCAGTTGGTTATTTTTTTCTTTCTTTCAGCTTTTACAAATAGACAATATAGACATTTACAATATGATTTAAAATTATTATTGATGAAAAACTACAAAGCTATGTTTATCATTCTTCCAAAATGGAAACAGAAGACATTTCCTTCATAACAAACTAAGGTACTTTCTGACTTTCTTCCGTGATGTTATACTCAGAACACAGAAAATGTAATAGGTAAGGTTCCAGTGGCAAATTCACACCATCCTTGTCTACAATCTGGACATAGCCGGCTAGCATAAAACAGTCACGTAAAGTTATGCACAGTTTGCTAATCCTGGGGCTTCAGGGCTGCTGCATTTAACCCCAGCGGTCCTCAACATACACTGTGTGTACCACCAAGAGTGTACAAAGCAGCATTCAAAACAGTGACCCATGTAGACCCATCATTTTCAGTGATGGGAAGGAACTAGACATCACCACAACCACCGCCAGTTGCATTATCTAGTAAAAAGTTTTTAACCTTGTCTGAACACTCTGGAGCAGGAGCTTAATACTGAGATCACATGAAAGGACACGCAGAAAGTTGTAATGCCTGCAAACTGTACAAAACAAATCCTGAACACACCTCTGTACCTTGGCAGTGTTATCACCTCTGATGCCTCCCTTTCCTCCCCTATTGGTATTGGCACATTCTACCATCATTTCACCTGCAACTTTTTCCTTGCATATTAATCTCTCAGCCAATTCTGGATGGTGAAGCTTCATCATGTTCCCTGTACTTGACCTCATCTGATCTGCTAAATATTGATCAATTTAACAGAGTATATGCATTAGAAAAATCAATACTGACAAAGTTTTGAAGTCCTATCTATTGATACGGTTCAAAACCCAGAAGCAAGAAGGTTATTCAGTGTCAAATGAGGATGTAACGTAGTAAAAAACAAGCTACTTCTGTCATTAATGGACAAGACATTTTCCTCCCAAGACCTTAATCAAACAAACAGAATAAAGACTTTTCTAATAGCCAATACAACATAAATGTGTATTTCTTGCTGAAAAGTAAAATAAATATTAAAAAATATAAATAAGTACATAAAAATAAGATTTTGCATAAGCTGAGGTTGTCCACTATTCCTATATTTCTTTTTAGTTCAGTACAGAAGATCTCAAAACTAAACATTTTGGTCACAGAGGTCATATCAGTTTAAAAGCTTCCATCTGCTCTGCCACATTGATTTTCTAACACACATAACATGTTCAAATGAATATAGTCAATAGTTCAGCAGACCAGACAAATCAGAGACCAGAAATGCTGCAAAGATTATCCTGATGCTTCACCAATCACAAGTATGGCCTAATGTCAGGAGATTAAAGGGATTTAATTTAATGTCAAGGGATTAAGTTTTATACTTTATTACAAGGAAAGTTAAACACTTCATAAGCAATTATAAGCACTAAAATATGCCATGAAATACATAAAACTAAAAATAGTAATTTTGAGGAAAATGGTATTTTAAGTTGGAAAGTGTGAATCAGCAATTAAAATCTTGGGCAATCTCACCTGCACCTCCCCTAACGTGGCGGACAAATGGGGAAAAGGCTAACAATGTGAATGGTAAAGAAGAGAACACCACAAGATCTCACCAGACTTGTAATGAAACTTCTCAGAATTCTGTTCAATGAGTCAGGCACAGTATTTCTTGATAATCTGGTACATTTACTGTGGCTTGTGCAATACACCTATTATTTATTGTCAGAGTTTAATTTCTGAAGAAAAATGTAAAAAGCCAATATCATGAACTTGTTTCAGCACAAAGTCTTAAGAAACACCTTTTTCTGTTACAAAATTAATTGACAATTTTAAATCTAAATAGAAATGTTACTCAAAACAGGCATTATTTTGTTTGTTTGTTGGTTTTAAGGCAAAAGGCTGCCAGGGCCAATGTTTATGAAAACTAAACCACAGAGCTTGACTGGCATTCAGACACGAAACTCTAGCACACCCTCCTCTGAAAGTGAACACTGACTTCAACAGGCTTTATCAGCCTGTCTGCATAAACAATCGTCACAGCTTATTTGCACATAAAAGCCAGAATAGCAGATTTCATAGTAGTATTTATTATCAATTCAGTTTTGCAGCTGTGGGAAACAGTTGGGATTTTTTTCGCCGATAGAAGTTATACTTTTTAGGTGTCTTTCCGCTACTGTTACCTAGCTCATTATAACGTAAACCACACTTCTCTGAAATAGTGGTTCTCTGATTACACAAGCTTCTTCTCATACTCTTCTTTAAACAAAGACTCTAAAATAGCAATAAAATACTATAACCTATAAACCAAACACTGAATTAAAGTATTTGGAGACGACAAAATTCTGCCGTTTCGGAGACTGTGTCCATTAAAAAATGCAATTCTTTGGGCATATGGTCCTAAGTCCTAATTTTGGAAGGAGTAGTCTGGGTTCCATTCGGCTGAAAGATGCTTTAAACTTCAGAAAATCTGTATCTGGTTTTGCTATTAATAAAAACTCTCATAGTATATGACGACTCTTACAGTACCTTCCTGCATTTCTTCTCATGTATCAATGTATGGAAGAGTAATGAGAGAAATTTGCTTGTTGATGCATTTATCTAATAGCTCATTATCATCATCAGGGGTCAAAATATTAATCACCCTCATGTATTAGGAAAAGAAAAAACACTAGTTACACAAAGTAAACGCTAGTAATTAGTGACACAAACATGAAGTACATGGATATACAGTGAAACAGTCTCTTGTTCCACTGAGACACATATAAGTATCATAAACTAGGACCTAGTTACTGAATTTAGAATATAGATCATCATCAATGATACTATGTTTAAAATGAGAAGTTTAATTAACTGAGAGCAGCTTATGCTATGTATCAGCTGCAYATATCTGCAGTTCAAGCGTTTGTCTTACTACTTCAAGGCAATATTGCTAAACTCTCTCCTACTGCTCTGGCTTGTCATAAATACTGATGCAGTGGTCACTGCAGATCCAACTCACTTGTTCTGCTTTTTTCCCCAATAGACAAGCAGATCCAGAATTTGAATTTACTTCAGAACTTGACATTATATATCTGAATACATAAGGTGAATAAATTGCTATTTTACTCTGTTGTTATTGTTGTTGAGCAAATACAGGAACAACTGTTCACCTATGTACTGCATGAGAAGGACTTGTTTTTAATGATCTCTGGTAAGAAAATGCAGACTTATTTTGATACCGTGTACGATCAAGACTCCAATTAGTTTCACTGATGTGATCTACATGCTCATTTCCAGGAGTGGTGGAGCAAAAAAATTTGCTCACAAAAATTCATTTCTGTGAGCCAGTGATGGACAACACCCATCCATCACAGTGCCAGATATTTAAAACCTTAGAAACATACTACAACAAAGTACTGGTAAACTTTAATGCTAGAATGCTGCAAACGCCAATTTATTTCCACAGAAGGCAAATTCAACATAGAATATAATTCATTAAGTAAATGCAAGGCTATATGAATGTCAACTTTCCAAAATACACCAGATACAGCCAAAAAAAAAAGGAACCACTAGTACTTCTGTAACCTTCTGGTTAAGATATATCGGTTCTACCTGGATCCCCACTCCGAACTCAGTAACATCAGCAGGACTGGCAGAGGTGCCCATTCACATCCCACTGACTCTGTACCTGTATAAGCAATCTACATAATCTGGAAAAGAGGAGAGCCAACAGATTGTCTGGAGGATAGGGAGGAAGAGACTACTACATAATGAAATAGTAGTAGTAGTAGTAATAATAATAGCAGCACTTCTCTARCCTTCCTTAGAAATTTTGCTTAATTGAATACTGTAGATCCAGTTCTGATTCTAGAGATATTGCTGTAATTCAAACATTTTTATTTAGCATAATACAAATGCAGTTTACACAAGAACCAGATTCAGTGTGTTTACAAAGGTTGTTTAATGTTTTCACTGTTCTCTTATACATGAGAGCTCCATTCTGCAAGGCCAGTAAATGTCTTGGTGAGTCATGCTGGTCTAAGTTGCTTGGAAATTCCAGTTTCTTCCTGTGGTACTTTAACCAGTTGCATAAAATAAATTTTAACATTCAGTGGGGTTTTTGCCTACAAAGTATCTACCACCTACACAGTTGCTGTGTTTTTTCTAAGTACTTAATCTCAAAGTGAAAAGAAGCCTAAAGAAATGGCTCTGCTTGCAACTGAAAAGAAACGATCAAAACATCTAAATCTTTCCCACAGCATTCTCCCTAGAATTTTGTCCTGCCTTTATAAGTATTGGGAAAAAGTACTTGAAACTAGTAACAGCACAGAAAAGATTTTTTTTGTTGTTGATGTAGCTGTCAAGATTTCTCAATAAAAAAAAAAGAAAGGAAATAATTTTATCAAAACAAAAAGTATCTTTAATGAAGCTATCTACACTGGAAACTCACTTCTTACCCTTTAGTGAACAATTTGTTATGGAGACTTCATGCTCCTGTCTTCTAATTGACACATTTTTCATATCCAGAGTGTTTTTCTCTTTCTTTGAATATATCCTGTCAGGCGGGACTTACATACAAAACAAAATTAATTTGGTTGGATCTCTAATTTCATTCTGTTGATAAAAAAAAGTTCTGTCAAATGATTCAAACCATTCTGTCAACAAAACATCCCTGGCTACTTTCAGATCTTTTCTGTAGATGTAATTTGCAAAAGAATATCTTTTCTCAAAAAGTAATTCATGATTTTAAAATGTATAGTTCAAGAGCCTTATCTCTTAAGTGTTGCATGTCTTTGTTAACATCTTCAACTCCCTCTGAAGGCACAAATGTGAGGGAAGTTGTGCATTTTGCAGATTTATATTCTAAGCCATCACATGCATTACAATTTGCTCTGTTGCACACTGTCTCTTAGTCTGTCTCCAGCATTTCTAACTTCTATTACTATATAACCTAGAAATGGGTTTATCAGACAAAACAGACTCTGGTTATTTATTGGTGACATTAAAATAAAAAGCCAGATTTACAAATGAGCGCGGTAAAATTCTCTTCCTGATTTTTATAAGAACTAAGTATTCTGGTAAAATTTCATAGGCACCCTTCAGTTTCTCAAACAAATTGCTGAGCAAGAGAATTAGCTTTAGGCAAAGCAGCAATTCTTTAGTATTTTACTATGATAAAAAAAATTTACAGAAATGCACTTGCAACATATTTTGTGGAAACATAATTTATTTATTTTTTTCACTTTGGCTTTTATTTCTGCATCAGGAATTCATATTTAAGATAGAAAATGATAGCCAAGATCAGTGTTACGGTCATTTCACAAAGCCTCACTGTATTATTGGAAGTAACAATTTTGCTTCCTATAGAGGGAGAGTCTGAAAAATGAACTAAATCCATACCCACTTATACACAGCTACAGTGGTAGTACTCAAGAAACTCTCATACAGTGACACTTCTCAATTTCATTTTTTTTATAGTAAAGGGGATAAGTTTGAAGGAAATATAAAAAGGAAAATTGATTGCACAGTGCATTAAAAACCTCTGCAAGCAACATATGTAAGGGCCCCAAGGTTCTTTTTTAACTATTTATGTCTATAGCAWTTTTTTTTTTTTGGCACAAACATAAATATATAGGATATGTATGTACCTTACATAGTTTCTAAAATTATTGTTCAGTTGTTAGACTTATAGCTGAATGCCCTGCTATTTTTTTACTGTTCTTTCTTTAGCTTAAAGTATAGGAGATACAGCTTCATTCTGGCACTGAAAGGACAATACACTACCCTCCAATAGCAATTAAACTCTTAAATTAAAGATGTGCAGTCAATTCTCATTGGCAGGTATTATTTTTCTTGTTTAAGAACAAAAGGCCCCTCTACACAGCATAATGAAACCACGTACACCTGTGTGCACGTAACACAATAGTATACCACTGCGTACTTACCAGCACAGAGCCTAGATTGTCAAATAATTCTCAAATTCCAAAGTCATGTACGAGGAATGAAAGAGTGACTTCAATCAAGGGCATCGTGGTCTCCACATGTGTGTACAATATGGACTCTATACATCATATTACTGACAAAAAAACCTGTTTTTTTAAAAAATGCTTTTTTGTTTTTTAAAATATTTGTTGTTGTTGTTGTTGTTATAGTTCCTAAATGATTAGGAACACAAGTGCCATGGATTTCAATGAGGCTTCCATTCATAAGTCTGTGGATTTATGGAATGCAACTGCCTGTGCAAACTACACATACCAGAAATTTCACATTCCTGTAAAGCTAGCTTCTGTCCACACAATGAATCCTTCAATAAAAAAAACCACGCAAACAAGAGTCAAGAGAAAAAAAAATAGAGCTACTGAGATAACAGTGCTACGTAAATCAAAGTAGTTCTAATGAATTCAGTGGAGCAAAGCCAACTCAGAGAAACTAAAGATCTGTCCAAATATATTGAACAAATCAATCAAAATTGAGTGTTGTTGTTTTCTTACACATCATAATAATATGATTTTAAGATCAGCTGATCTATGCACTTTATTAATTTAGGTATATCTCAGGATAGCGCAAAACATGTTTTCACTGGGAAAAAAAGGACAACTCTATTGATCATGAGATGCTGAGATATTGCTAGTTTCACACTCCAGGCAGAATTCTGAAGGACAGTCTATATTCTCCTAGTTTCACGAAATAAAGATATTTCACTCAATTCAGAAGTTTTCTTCAGGGCTTTATCAAATCCCTAGATCCCCAAACAGGGCTCTACATATCCCAAGCAGAAGATATTAAGGCTTAGAAGAGGTATACACACACCCCTTCACAAAAAGCCCATTCACTTACATGTTCTGTCTGCAAGGCGAAATAGTGGAAAACAAATGCTCTACAAAAGACAGCTGCGCTGTCCTCTTTATCCTCATCAAGACTTAGAAAGAGAAGACAATAATACATGGGAAATCTGTCAGGAATTCTCTAAGGTGGGATTGTGGCCAAAGATAAAGTCTTACACAACTTAAACCATGCTCTGTTTCTGGCCTACTTCTGAGAAGCTCAATAATTGTTGTAACATTGTCTATAACATTACAGGTTCAAGGTAACAAAAACAGAAACTGCACGATATTTCTTTCACTTTTACATCTATTTATTTCAGGATTCCTTAAGAAACTTTAACACTGCTTTAAAATGTAACAAATCTGGAATTATTTGGACAACAGTAACTCTTGTGGTTTTCACCTCTTTAGCCAATTTATCAAAACATTCTTCAAGAACTTACTAAAAATATTTTTTATTTTAATCAGGCTTAGAGTTCTTTGCTTTGTCTTTTTTCCCCGTATTTTAACTATCATCATCATTAACTACATTAATAATGTATCATCAGACATTACATAATGTGCAATATGCAGTAAATTTAGTGCCATGGCTGTGCTGTAAGTCACTTCTTACACAACAGCCACATTTCTAACTGTGACACTTCATTCACAAACCAAGGACTACACTTATGAGAATTTACACTCATACCTTCAAATGGCTTCATTTTAAAGATAAGGGATCAAAAATGGCAAGCATTTCAGTAAAAACTCACAAAATACCAGTCAAGATATCTCATATTTCTTGAATTAATTGCTTGAAGCTTATTTTTCTCTCAATTCTGGGATGCAAAGAAGGGCAAGAAAAAGTAACCTCTCCATTCCTGTGGAGAACTTCTCACAGTAACAGAAACAGCTTCAAGGGTTATGGCAGAGTTCAAAAGCCGTAAGCATAGCTCAAAGAAGTATCAGTGGGTTTACAATTTCAGACTCCATGACCAGAACATGTTAACCTGACATACAGTAGATGATCTCACTGGTAAAAAACTGAACCCACTTAGAAGAAAACAAACTGTCATGGGGGGAATATTAAAAAAAA
>JAYKAV010002927.1:414572-449822 GCA_035582835.1 Phoebastria nigripes | reverse complement strand
AGAGAAGAAGAAGAAGAAGAAGAGTCTTCATTTACCATACAACTAAAATGATTTCTATTCACTGAGTTGTGGGAATAGAACTATTTCATTACAGTGGTGGAAAAAATAGGCACAAGAGTTTTCATTTTCCAAGACACTGAAACTTCAGGGATCGTTTATTTTTGTTCCAGTTGGCTTCACAGAAAGTGCAGGAAAAACTAGGGTTTCCCATATACTTACAACAGTTTAAATACCGAGGTATCAAGTCTGTTTATTAAAAAAGCATCTATCAATGTAAAAAAAAGAAATGAAAAAGAAACATGAAATTTGTTTTACAATGTGTCAACTCTCTACTTACTATAATGATTAGCTGGATCAAACTCTAAGTCACTTTTTAATCCAGAATACCAGAACCATACAAGTTAATATAATTTCTAATCATACAGTGACTTTCCATCATATATAGCTAGATATTTCATGCTCTGTAGAGTAAAAAATGTAGGTCAGGACCCACAGGCTATAGTCTAGCTATGCTGCTGTGAGTTTAACATATTATTCTTTTGGGAAAATAATAAAACAATTTAATTTCACACACAAGCCAATGATCTTCAAACATTCTGATTTCTTGAGAGTAAAAGGAGACTGACACCTAACGCCTGATTGGTGTGAAAGTCACCCTACTAGATGCAAAAAGTTTTYGGTAGGAAAGCAAGTGGAAAATGTTAGTTTTGCCTTGCTTGTAAATGAAAGACATTACAATGGATCAGGAGAACCGTAATTGATGCTGAAAACTGACAGTCAGTTCATCCATCTGTACATTTTACATATATACACCCCCTTTCTGCTCTAACAGATTTGCACTCAACTGGTTTAACTGAATGGCTCCTAAAGAATAACAAGGCTTAACACTATCTCTTAAGCTAAACCATCTTTTCTTCTTTTAGGGATCTCTAACTGCAGCAGTCTCACTGTGTTTTGTATTCTTTTACCAAATCAAATAATTAAGGTTAAAAGAGTGATTGAAATAAAAAAAGAGAAGGGGGGCCAGCAAAATTAGGAAGTCCTTATACAATCCAATTTATTGGTTTAGTGTACACGTGAATGTTCCAGTTTATGTTGGACAAATGACTTCTTCAAAATGTTGGAAATGTTATGAATATTGGTAACAAGCTCTGCCTACTTGTGATTTTACCWCCAGTGTCTCATCTCTGTGACAAACCTCTCAAACAATAAGCACAGCAGAATTTGAACGTGGATCAGAGTCTGTATTAATCTTACCATTTCAGGAAAATACTAATTTCTTTAAATAACTTTCTCCCGGAAAATTGGTGATGTGGTAGTCAAATCAGCAAGCCCTGTACTATATAACCAGCTTTGACAGGAGGGGTGCTGCTCTATCTTACAGCACACAATTTTAGTCTGATTTCTCCAGGGATGACAGCTCAAGGGAGAAAACATCAAGAACAGGAAAGTTTTCATGAGAATTAACATTGGGACCTGCCTCTGAAGTTCTGTTTAAGGTTCCTCTCTCCCTACCATTTGTATATGAATACACTGAATATTTCTTGTACCTGTGAAGATCTCAGGGGACAAAGGTGTACTCATCACAGAGTTGCAGGACAAATCATGTTATGTTAGGGAAAACATTTTAAAGATTTATTTTACACCATTTATGGCTGCAGCATATTTACACACAATACCTAATAATAAATCATGTATCCTTATTTAATCAGCATATCCCTCTACACAGCAAGAACAGTATACACAGTATCTATTCCATTACACCAATACAGAAGGGTGGCAAAAAACATCTTGGGTGTGTATTAGTATGTAACATCCCCGATGCTGCTTGTGCAAAATTACTTTAGTTATGAGTCATGCTCATATATTTAATTTACAGTTTTCTGCAACCCTTCTGGCCATCCCATAAATGAAATCTGTGAAGGATCAAAGATGTCTGTAGTTTCACCTGTGGACAACAGAGATGATTCTTACTTAAGCAAGATTCCCACTAACTTCCCAAAACACTGCCACACAAAGACCAATGAATAGACCCATCATGGCAAAGCCCTTCTGAACATGATCTAATACTTCACTGACTATAGGTAAACTCAGGAATAAGGTCCATTCATTATGAAGCTGAAACAYGGCCTATGAGAAGACAGCCTGCTGTGCCTCAACAGAGCAGTTCCTTGAGAGTGCTAAGAAGCTGCAGGTACATGCACTGCAGACAAGTTTAGACTACCCAAATCAGGAAGACTAACACAAAGTACACTGCACACAAACTTGCAGCCACACTATTTACTAGGTAAGCTTCTTTTCGGCCTGAAAAAGGCTATTTGTCAACCTTTCCTTCTTCCTAATACGCAAAAATGCTTAAAAACTAGTGATGGATTATGGCAGCCCTATGCCTGTCTTCACATGGGTCACACAAGTTGAGCCATACAATAGCAATCAGCTCAGAAAGATGGGCACTAAGACAATTTGTGTTATAGAAGATCCATTCAGATCCTGATTCATATTCCTCATCTGAATCAACCAGATGTACTGCATCTAGACAASCCGCCTCTTGGTGAATGCTCATTTTAATTATCAGGCTACGTATTGGCAAGAAAACCCTCTTCAAAAGACCTTACACTAGCTTTAACTGCTACCAGAAAAATTAGCAAAGAAATTGAGAAATACATAGTGAACCTAATGAAAAAGGTCAGTTTGAATATACAGATTACAAACTTGTCAGTTGTTTTGTGATGATAACTATTATAAAACTTAATGGAAAACAGAAACCTGTGTAAATAACGGAAAACATTTGAGTTCAACATTCTCCCATGAACAATAAGAAATTATCTATTAGCTTTTCTCAATAGGGATGTGCATAAAAACATCTGGCTACCAATGAGCAACTCTCAATTTGATAAATCACAATTTTACAGGTAGAATAGGAAGCGGTTTGTTGTTGTTGTGTGGTTTTTTTGTTTTGTTTGGTTGTTTTTTTTTTTTTTAAATCTTCAATGATTTTAAATATGCTTGCTCCACTTGTAAACTCTTGCAGTACATTTCATTTAAACCTCAAAATCTTAGGATTTATTTTGATCTGCGGTGCAGATTACAACTGAAAAACATAAGCAAGAGCATGGTGAGTGCAAGTGAGAAAGGCACTGAACACTTCGACAGTAGCAAAAATTCACCCTCTACTTGAGTTCACGTTAGGGCTCATGATCCAACTGAATTCCCAGGTTTCTCAGAGATCCCATAAGAAAGAGAGGGGAAGAGAAAGGAAGAACATCTGCAAAACAGATGGTCACATCTCCTCTTTTTCTTCAGTTAATGGTTAAATTCAGATATCTTGTCTGAGATTCAAAACTTTTGGGCTTACATGTTACAAGTGCCAGACAGTATGGGCTGGCAACTGATGAGACCATGTTGCACTAAATATAAAAGGTTTTCCTTCACGCCATTCAGTCAAATATTGCAGTACATTCTGGAAATCAGATGAAATTAAGCATACTGCTATTCGGCCATTACAACGAACAAGCTTCCCAATCTATCCACTCAGTAATTTAAAGCCACTTCATTACAGCAGTGCCTTTTAAAAAGTAATAATATTATGAGTGCTTCCAGTTACACTATTAGGTTTGTCTTTTCTTCCAATTAAATTTACTCACTTATAAAGAAGAGATGAGCATATCTGAAACTAAAATTGTCCCCATCCTAAGAACATTTATACAGTTTCTTTTCTGAGAACTTATTTTAACACTTCAACAAGAAAAATCTGCTCATGTGAAGATAAAATGCAACACCAGAGCAGCACGAACATGTGCAAGGTCACTGTTCTTCTATGATTCAGTCAGAGCACTGAAAATTATTTGTCTAATGTGCAAATTGCTGAGTTGCTAATGGCGAGATTCTTAACACTTTTAAGCACTGCAAAAGCAGATCTCCAGCTTCCCTAGTCTATGAGCCACAAACTGAAGTCAAATCATTTTCATGTATCCTTAAAAATTTCAGTTATATATACTTCAGTCCTCAAAACACACCAAATACTTCGGCCATTTTCCGAAAGTACAAATTTTAAGAAAGGTTAAAGCCTCCATTCACAAAACAAAGACTATAATAAGAAAAGAAGGAAAAAAAAAAAAAAAAAAATAAAAAAAAAAAAAAAAAAAAAAAAAAAAAAAAAAGAAAAAAAGAAAAAAAGGAGGAGGAATGCCTGAGGCGCTGCTTTCACTCTGAAAAACTAGGGAAGAACGAGGCTTTTGCAATTACAGGCTAGGTGACTATGCTTTTACGAATAACAGGCTGTACAGATATCAAGTCCATCTTAAATCTTCAAGTCTTTTGCTGCTGTTTGTAGTAATAGAAGTACCTTAAAAATATATTAAATATATCTGAGAAAAAACTTTACTTCCCCTACTGTTATTAGTCTTGCCTTCAGTCTTATTAAATTACACCAACCCCTATTTAAATGCTTTTTTCCATTTAAAAATGCTACTTAACCATATTTATTTCCTAATACAGGTGCACTTTTCACCATATATATTGCGCTTAACACTTGGACATAAACGCATTTGCTCAAAATAGCATCAATTATGTATATGTATTTATTTAATATGCCAAACACAGTTAAATTCACAGAATAATTTGCTAAAAGAATAATCACATTAGAGCTCCAAAAATTAGTAGTTACTATCTGAAGATCTGACAGCATAAATAGTGAGTACCACTTATCAGGAACGTAAGTATTTTTTTAATGATGGCTTGGAATGCCCGTAGAACTCCATACATTTCTTCCAATATTTTTCAAAGCAGGATTAGCTTCATTTTACAACAAGGGATGCTGACATGAAGGACGTTATACGACCCAGAAAATTTCACATCATTAGTCTGTAACAAAGAGAGAAACAGAATCCGGTTGTTCTGAAGTTGAAGCTCCCATTCAAAATAGCTGTTTATCCCTTATTAACATTAAGGGGAGAAGAAAAAAATTTAAAAATCAAGCATTAACAAACGCAATAACAAATAGGAGAAATCAGTTTCTCCAAGAGGCAAAAAGCTTCTGTCTTGACTCAAGATAGGACTTCATTCAGTGCATTAGATTTATAAACACATTGAAGTTTGCCTGCATCCATACATAAAATAAATACTATATATAACTGTAGAAAAGGTTCAAGATATGGATTTGCATCAAGATATGGAATTGCAAATAGTCAAATGTACAAAATCAAGTGGTCCCTAGCCTTCTGTCCTGAACTTTGTACAAAACAGGAGCCCTACATTTTAGGTAGTCTACATAATGATGAGTAGACAGATGTCAGTATTTCAAGTCTTAAGGCAGTACTAGCAAATGAATTGATAAGTTGATATAATTTGTTCTTTCTGAACATGTTAGAATTAAAATACTGGGGAGGTGGAGACGAGTCACCTACAGAAAATTTTACTCTGGTGTGGCCTGAAAGCTTACAGCCAAGTTAGCTGTTGATAGAAACAGGAAAGATCTGCTGACTGCAGCACAGTTTTGTCTACATTTGTTATATGTCTAAGTAATTACTGTTTAATATTATACAAATACCTATTTTTATAAGCAGAAACTGGGATTCTTAGTCTCACAACTCCTTTACTCTCTTATTTATAGGATCTACTTACTCTAGCTAGAAAAGAAAAAACAGACTGACAATCAATTTATTCCAAGCTGTTCCAATTATGTAGTCACTTGATTTCAAGCGTGAATAGATTGAATATGATATAAGAGAAGTGCTGGAATGGAAGTAGCTGTTGACAGGCTCCCACCTATGGGAAACAGGAAACATATCTACTGTTTTAGGGTATTGTCATGAAACAGCCACTCAAGGCTCTTTCAGGATTCCAGGAAAATACTAGAAGGCTCAAACTTTCTTTTCTCCAAGGTTTTTATTACAAGAAATTAATTCAAATTCAAACACTCCAATAAACAAGCAGGTACTACAAACCAGGCGAGTGTTTCATGGAGCTCAAAACTATTAGGTTAAACTCAGCACAGATGCATTCTTTATTGTAATGTAATGCTTAATTACTTTTTTTTTTTGCAATGCTATGAATACCTTTAAAGAATACATGCCCTAGAAATTTCTTACAATAATTACAATTAATTACAATAATCCTTATCAAATACTAGTCATTAAAAACCTGTTGTGGCTAACCAATGATAGTTGAACTTTAGCTGTATTACTTTACACTATTCACTACTCCAGACACTTAGGACCAAAATTAATTTAAACAGCTATGCACTAAACAAGTATGCTGAAACAGATTTCCTCTAACAGAACCCTGGTAAATGTTTTGAGGTCAGCGCATCCATTCAGTTTCTAGGCACACATACTAATAAATGTCCACCAAACAAGTATCTACATGTCAGAGGGTGTTGGGCTGTACTGAAATATAAAACTTGCTACCTCTAAGACTGACATGAATTATTTTATTTCTAAGGGGAATTTTGCTAAGCGGGAAATATTAGTAAATTCGTTCATTGGCCAGCACTTTAATTTTTGTTTACACATTTGAAGTATAAAACATTAAATCTAATATTTATCTTTAATCTTCGTATTAGAAGCGAAGAGGAAGATAATGTTTCCGTTTCCTTAAAACTGAAAGACATCTGAAACAGCTAAAAACACTTAAAGCAGTAATTAAAGAAGCTGTACTGTAGAAATCCTTTTAAGCACCTTCATTGCTTTTTCATAATAGACTCCAGCTGTGGATTGCTCAAGAACTACACAACACTTTTTAACCTTGCAATAGAAACATTTAAGGGTAATGATCCTCTCTGCCCGTCAGATTACTGTACTTGTGCAGGAAGTAGGCTGAAAAGCATTTATTGTGGCCACTACATTTTTTTACTTCTGAAATCCCAATAATGCCAGCAAGCAAATAGAGAAGAAAACCTGGGAACAAAGTATTTAAGCAAAATACCAAGGTGATTTTATTCATCACATATTATTCCTTTAAAAGGAGAGTCCTGGGCAGCCAACTAGAGGACTGCCTCCTTGCTGGACTAGTGTCTTGAGAAATCCCTTGAATGGAGCCAGGATTACATCTCCCCTCTCCAGAGTGCATGCGAGGCAGACACAGCAAAGGGAAAGTCGACTGGGCAAGGACAGATCTGCAACACAGTAAAAACAGTAAAGAGACACTGTGGAACAGAACCTGGAGCAGATGCATGGGCAGACCTCAAAAGTGATAGAAAGAATTGTCTTTAGGCCTAAAAGAGAGTATTTATGCAATCCACAAAGCCACTGAACGTCGCAAGCCTGGAAAAACTGGGAAGAAAAAAAAAAAATCTGTCTCAACCTTTTATTTCCATTTTGACACTATAAAATTTGTGGTTCAAGTTTGCATCTTAATAAAGCTCAGCCCTTGAAAGTCAAAAACCTTTCGGTATCTTTAGGAAGCTGGAAACAAGGGAACTCTTGGTCTCAACACACTTAATTTCTAACTTCCCCACTCATAACAGCTACGATACTGGATAATCAACTACTATTTTGAGTACAAATATGCTTTTACCTTCTCATTTGTCATGGTTTAACCCCAGCCAGCAACTAAGCACCACCCAGACGCTCACTCACTCCCTGCCCCGGTGGGATGGGGGAGAGAATCGGAAGGGTAAAAGGGAGGAAACTCATGCATTGAGATAAAGACAGTTTAATAGGGAAAGCAAAAGCCGTGCACACAAGCAAAGCAAAACAAGGAATTCGTTCACTACTTCCCATCGGCAGGCAGGTGTTCAGCCATCGCCAGGAAAGCAGGGCGCCATCACGCGTAACGGTTACTTGGGAAGACAAACGCCATCACGCGTAACGGTTACTTGGGAAGACAAACGCCACCACTCTGAACATCCCCCCCTTCCTCCTTCTTCCCCCAGCTTTATATACTGAGCATGACGTCACATGGTATGGAATACCCCATTGGTCAGTTGGGTCAGCTGTCCTGGCTATGCTCCCTCCCAGCTTCTTGTGCACCTGGCAGAGCATGGGAAGCTCAAAAGTCCTTGACTAGTAGACTACTTAGCAACAACCAAAAACATCAGCATGGTACCAACATTCTTCTCATACTAAATCCAAAACATAGCACTATACCAACTACTAGGAAAAAAAATTAACTCTATCCCAGCTGAAACCAGGGCATCATTTCAACTTGCTCACTCTAAAGGACAGAAGTTCACCTACAGCCATCACTTCTACCCTAACCAGAGTGAAACAAAAGAAAACCAAACCAAATCTCCAAAAAACCACAGCAACAGATCTCTCTCAAGAAAACATCCACAGGTACTAAAAAGATGTGACCATCAACACTATAGTCCGTTCTTTGTACAGTTTTGTTGCAGCCACTGATATGTCTCAAACATTTCATTTTTTTTTCTATGTCCTCCCAAGGAAAACGGCACAGCAGAGCCATTGCTCACAGTATCAGTGTTMTCACACTGCCAGGTCAGTTGAAATGATCAGGAAAGCTGTATTTGAAAATTGCCAGACCCTCTGAACTTTGCAGCGCATCCTGAAAATGAACACACTAACCTTAACTATGGCCACACACTATATTCAGATCTCCAGAGCCCCTAGAGTAGCAACTTCTGTTTTTCTAAACCAGGAGTGAAATGCAAATACAGCAATATGCCAAACTCTGGAAACACACAGTTGTTTATTTACTCATGCATAAATGGCCTAACTGGAAGCTGGTACATAACAGGCTAAATGAGCAACTAAATCACTTCTCAGAGTACAGGATGATGGGGGCAGGGAGGGCAGAAACCAGACAGGAATCAAGAAGTAATTTGTCCACACAGAAATATTGTTTAAGATATATATTTTTAATTTCTGCTGACACTTGTTCAAATGGTCTTATTTTTCTGAAAATAAAAAAAGAAAAAAAAAAGGATTATCCTGCTCTTTGCCACACCAGAGAGGCACAGTCTGCCATTCGAGTGACCTTAGTTCAAGGAGTAAGAGTTCCGCACCGTGGGCCAGGGAAGGCCACCACAGCAATGACACACAGACTCTCGGGGCTGGGGGGTTGACTCTATTATAGTCCATTTTGTCTCTTTTGCAGGGACCTTTCATCTGCCCTGCCAGCCAGAGGCATCAGAGCTAGAACCTCACCCAACTGCAGTAAGAACAAGGGAACATTTTAAAGAAATGGGGATACAAATTAATATGCATAGAAATAAACCACTGAAATAAGCATTAAGAAAACTACTTTATAATCAGTAGGATATTTTGCTAATAAATAAATATGTTTACTGTCCTACTGATTATAAAGCATCTCTGCTGATGTTTCTTCTCAGTTGCTTATTTTTTATTCTACAATTGTACAATGTCTGGCACAATGGGGTTCTGGTCTCAGCTGGGGCCTCTCAGCACTATCATCATAGCAATCTAAAAAATGGTGGCAGAAATGCTCTCAGTATCAGTAAAGGATATGTGTGTGTGTGTATATATATATATATATGTATATACACACTCCATTTTCCTGAACCTTGGTGACCTCCTCACCTTGATTTCCTGAAAAGACAGTATTTTAAATGTGCTTGTTTTATGAACAAAAAAGCAATTATTATTTACACTTAAAAGGCTTGTATCCAAGGTTCTCAAGGTATCAATAAAAATGACTCTTACAGTACATTAATGAAGTGCACTAAAAAAGAACCACTAAGCTGTTTGGCAGGTGGATGAACTTAAACAGAATGCTTTTCCAAATATTATCAGTAGGACAAATGGAATCATGAAAACTGTTTCTAGTTCCAAAACAAAACATGTGGAAGTTCTGCTTTTAACTAACTCATATCTTATTCCTTATTAAAAAATTATAAATATGCAATAAACGAAAAACCTTTTCAAATATAAAATCAAGTTGAATTAATGAGCAATAAACTTTATACTGCCTCAGATTTCTGATGTAATGTTTTTTATTTACAATTTTCATAAAAGATTGTTCAAAAAATTCCAGCTGATACACACTGTTCTATTATTTCAGTGAGTTTTCCACTAAAAAATTGCATTGACATAATGAATTCATAAGGGTAAAGGTGAATTAAACTTCTTTTGGTTTTGGCCTGAAGTCATAAAATCAAGCAACAACATACAGCCAGAGAAAGTGTTTTATAATATAAAAAGATAAAAACATCCTTTACATCAACACTCCTCTCTTTATCTTAATTAAATGAATGTTCATGTATTTGCATAAAGGAAGTAAATGTACATGTAAATAAATTTTTTTTTACAAAGTATACTGTGGTATCATATTCAGGGATGTGCTGCCCTGTTGGCTGCAATTTAAATAAATATTAAGGAAAAAATAGAACTAATTCAGTATAAATCTGAGCTGTGGTGTCATGCATCCATGTCAGTTCAAGTATCTCCACAGTCCATCTGTTTGACAAATATTCAGAATACAAAAGTGCTGCCCAATGAGGAAATCATTGGCACCAGCTGGTAACCAGATCTGTGCTCAGAACAGAGAACTAGAAATTAAAGAGGTAAACACTGATCAAATACATTCAAAATCCAGACAGTGCAGGTTTGCCACAGTTGTGCCTGAGCAGTTATTACTTCTCACCAAATGAAGCACCAAGTGAGCTTAAAGACCAACAAAGCTACATACATGACAGACCATATTGGACAGGGATTTTTCATACAGCTTCACATTTACTTCAACRCTCAATGTCTAGCCCAGGTTCTCAGAGATTACCACGTCCTATGCAATTACTACAATCAGTCCCCAATAAACTAAACTTCTTAGTGGCAGTGATCTGACAGCGCAGATTAGCTGATGGTGCTGGCTTTTAAACTACTTTTTAAATTACTTTTTTACTTTTTAAACTACTACTACTACAGCTAAAACTAGCAGTGGATTAGAGAGAGGCAAAATGGTGGGACAACACTGCCGCAAAACAATACGCTCACATATAGTGACATAACGAAGCAGTAACACGCACTGACTCAATGGTCACAGCTGAACAAAACACACAGTACCCGATTTCTCATTCCTCAAATGATTCTTTCGCTTGTTGCTTTCTGAAACCTTAATTCTATGATTTGGCTGGTCATCAAAGTTTTTATCTTTTTAAAACTTCAGGCAGAGCCCAAAGCCAACTGAAGTAATTCGTTATCCACAAAGACCTTCTCAAGTCTTGAATAATCCCCTTTGTGAACAGTTATTCATTTTACATAATACTGTTCTGAAGCAACACCAAATGAATGATATTACATCCTAATACATGCTGGACTGAAGAAAGCTGGCTGCTTGAGTTAAAGAGGAGATGACGACATAAAAGAGAAACCCATGCTGCAGGAATAAAAGTCAGAAACTCAGGAAAACACTGTCTGAATTCCAACACTGGAGTTAAGAAACTGAAGTATGCAATATCATATATGTGGGTTTTCTTTTGCCATTTCACAGAAGTGTTTCTTATTTTGCATAGATTCATATTTCTCTTGTTCTGTCTAAAGTAAAGGATGAATAGTTTCGCAAAGTCTGTCTCTTTATGAATTTAGTTGTCATACAGCCCAGGAAAGGACAGACTCTAAAGGAGAACATCTTTTTCAATGTGTTTTAGCAAGTGGAAATCTTGAGAGAATCATAATCTTGTGCAGTAGTCCTTTGAAACATAAACTTCTATGTCAATACTCAGGAAGGAAGCTGGGACGGGGAAAATGCAGCACCTGTAATCTGCCCACAACTTGGGGGCGCAAAGCAGATCCGATTTTTGGATTACGGTAGAGCAACCTCGTGATAAAATCCAGAAGAGGAATCTTTACTATATTAATATGGTAACTGAAATAGCTCTATTTAATGTATTAAGACAATAGCCACATATTCATCACTGCTTCCTAATGTGATAAGAGGAATGCGGGTTGGTTGATCACTTCGCAAAACTAGAGGCAAAAATATCACCAACATAACTCTGAAAAGATAAATATATTCCAAATACAAATATTCAGACATTGATCTTCTCCAGCTACAAAGGTATAGATCCAAATTCAACAGTCCAAAATGACATAATCTAAAATATTTATAAAGTACTTTTCTAATAAACGGATGCTGCATCTTAACACCTAGATGCCTCACTTTTCTGCTTTTCTACTAGTAAGGTCCGAAGGTTAATTTTGCAGGATACACAACACTGACTGTTGAGTATACTTAAGTGTACTCATAATAGCCTATCCTTTAATTTTGCACAACCAATTCCATGACAATTTTGCATCTTAAAAAAAAAAAAAAGGCATGTATAATTTGATAATGTCCTCTAAATATAAAGCCTGCAAAGTCAAATTACTGTATATATGCATAGTAAAATACATATATAAAAAGTATATGATAACAAAAGATTGATACAGATAAATCTAGACTTATTCAATGTAATGACCATTTACTATGTTAGAAATAAAAATGAGTACTCCTAAATTTTGAGTATGAGGACCATGTTCAGGATCTTAATCACTCAAAGCCCTCATGTCAAACATTAGTATCAACCTTTATGTCAAAAGGTATTTGCTAACAGTTCAGATAAACTTTTTCAATTTTGTTGATGGGAGCTTTAACATCTGCATTCTAGGTATCTTACAACAGTACATTGAGTAACATTATTGCCAGTGGAAATTTTTATATGAACTTTCTTTTGTTTTGGAAGAGAAAACACGTTCTGTCTTCCATAAATGTCCTTTGACTATCAATTTTAAGCATATGTTAAAATATTTTTTTTGTCTCATGTTTGAAGCTTCTGTGTTGATAATGTTAATCACACTTTCTCCACTTCTTTCACACTATTTAATTTTGGTTCCATTTTCCAATTACTTTGCGGTAGATTTTCTTTGATATGTTATTTAAGTGTATCAGTCAAAAATCCATAAATCAGTGGGTAGAACATTTCATAATGTATTTTTCACTTTCTATTTTCTGTATTATGTATTTACAGTGATTTATTTATTTTTGCAACAGAGGATTTATTCATAAATTGGCTATGTACATTTGACGATCAAGTCAAGAAATTAATTTCTACTGTATTAACTTAAACACTGAGTTTAAGATCCTTTTTTTTTTTTTGATATA
The DNA here is from genome assembly GCA_035582835.1 of Phoebastria nigripes. Taxonomy (NCBI): domain Eukaryota; kingdom Metazoa; phylum Chordata; class Aves; order Procellariiformes; family Diomedeidae; genus Phoebastria; species Phoebastria nigripes. The sequence continues at coordinate 436,766 of JAYKAV010002927.1, read as the reverse complement.
AACTCCTGAAAATCATTATTAGATAGATAGTAAGATAAATTAAATATAAATTCAGAAAACACAAGTCTAATAAGCACATAAGTCTCATCGGTAATAATCTTTAGAAATTATTCTGAGTTGTTAGGGCTCAACCAAAGATCTTGCTTTCTTTCACAAAGGAAACTTCCTCCAACTCAAAGCTTGAAATCAGCTGAAATTAGCAAATGGTCAGGAATTGAACATGTAGTTAGAAGAAAGTTTCAAAGCTTCCTTGAGTCACCACATGCATACAACCCAGGCAAGCCTGCACATATTTTTTCCACTTGAGTCCCCCTACCCCTACCCACTCTGTGATGGACCTTTCCTGTAAAGTCATTTCCTATAACAGAGAGCAGTCTCCTGGGGAAAGCTGCACCCCTATGGTTTTGCTATTTATCCACCCCTTTCTTTTTTAAAATGTTACGTTTTTTGGAAGCCACTATCTCTTGCAGAAAGGCATTCTGCCCAACACGTCCTTTTTAAGCTATGCTACTTCAGTAATTTTTGTTCCGAACACAGCCATGCACTATAGCTTGTCTGTAAGGCCTACAGAGAAACAGCTAGAACTGGTTCTCCACATATCCAGTGATAAATTGCAAAATCCAGAACTTTCCTGCTAAGCGGAGAGATTGCTAACAGTGCTTATCGACTGCCCGAAGCACAGAGATGGCATGGGTTACACATAGCTTCATGACACAGGTACTCAATTTTTGCCTTTGCAGACATAACTTTCAATCCTGTAGCACAATAAATCTTTTCTGAGTACCTTGACTTCTCCAACTACCATCGATTTTAGCTTGCTCAGATCTAAGACAATGGCAGCAATTTGGCTATTCTCCACAAAGCTCATGGTAGGAATGTTTCATTGATAGGTTAAGCTTGTAGCTGAATGAAGTAAACCACGTAAACCAAAGCAACTTTGTTTTACACTTCTGTCTAAATATGCTGCTCAGTCTTGACTGCCACGTGTGTTCCTACGGTGTGTTAGCAAAAGATTTCCTGCCAAATTTGCTAAAATCTTACTGAAAGACTAATGTGCATCTAAGTTAGTAGACAATATAGGCATACGGTAGTAACAGCTAATAGTGGAAGGATGAGGAAAACATGTAAGTAAGAAATATATAACAAGATTAGAAAAAAATGGTTTGGGTATGTATCTTGAGTAACTTCTACGTGATTAGAAACACTGAGAGCACTACAGAAAAAACAAAGACCTACAATAGCGTTTCTCCCCTCCTCCCCTGAATTGATACTTCATTTTATTAGGTCACAGATGAAATACATAATAATTGCTTTTCATATCACTACCAAAATGCTTTTAATCTAAAACAGCTTTCTGGTCATAAATTAGTAATTTTACAAAACAGAATAACTTTCATTATTATTAGAGGTAGATAACAGTAAAAAGAAGAGGGAATTAATAATAAAACTTTATTTACTATTATTTTTGCAGATTTCTGTGAACAGGGCTATCAGTTTTAGATATTTATTTAACAGGCCATATATAGAAAAAGTCCATTTTTAGCCATTTTCAAATCCCTACCTTACTCCCCAGTAAGAAATTAATTAAGAGAGGCCTAAAAAAGGCAGTAACTGTTGGTAGTGTCTGTCGTGGTTTAACCCTGGCAGCACCTAAACACCACGCAGCCGCTCGCTCACCTCCCCACTCCGGTGGGATGGGGGAGAGAATCGGGAGGGCACGAGTAGGAAAACTCGCGGGTTGAGATAAAAACAGTTTAATAATTCAAATAAAACAAAGTAGAACAGTAATAATAAGGCGATGCACAATGCAACTGCTCACCACCCGCCGAACCGACGCGTTGCCGAGCCGACGCGTGCCCGAAGAATGCGCGAGCCCGTCCCGGAACCCAGAGCCCCCACACACCCTTAGTTTTTATACTGAGCATGACGTCACATGGTATGGAACACCCCATTGGCCAACTGGGTCAACCGCCCCGGCTATGCTCCCCCCGCCAGCTTCCCATCCACCTGGCAGGGCATGGGAGGCCRAAAAGTGCCCGGTGCAAGCAGCACCCAGCAACACCCAAAACATCAATGGGCCATCAACGCTCCTATTATACCAAACCCAAAACACAGCACACACCCCCAGCTACTGGGAAGAAAGTTAACTCTGTCCCAGCCGGAACCAGGACAGCGTCAAACAGAGTGAAAAATGTAAGGGAATACTGGGATTTCAGCACAACATTTTACTTACCTGACTATCTATTGGTTTTAGCACTTGTTTTTACAGGCCTGTAAATAACTACCCGTAAATCTTAAATTTACAAAATAATACCATTTAACATCGATGAATTTTAATACCGCATAATCAATAGTTACTACATTGCAATTGAAAACTAAGACAGAAATGCGGCTTCAAAGACTTTCTTTAACCAAAATTTATTTTTCCTGATCAGTAACTCACATTAATAAAAGGATTTAAGTGAAAGCTTACAAAACAACTTGATCCAGCCCCTTGTTTCACTTTGGGGCTCTGCATTTACTTCACTGAAGTCAATACAGACACATCCTCCACCCAAAGGAAAAGAGGAAAAAAAAAAAAAAAAAAAAAAGCCACTATCAAAAACTTACTTCTGAAAAACAGTTGACTTACACATACTGTATTTGGCAAGAAAATAAAAGCTTTCTCAACTTATACTTTAAAAACTAATACTCATTAACTCCAGCAACTAAAACTTATTATTAGATCCACCTAGATTCCTATACCATACTCCTTTCGCTCAAACATTTGATTTCAAGTGATCCCACCCAGTTCTGATTCACCTTGTCTTGGATGAGCCATGAAACAAGCACAGTCTATGCCTGACAGGACAGGCTGGTACCACTAAATATGATACACAGCTCAAAGTTTGAAAGGCCATAACCTTCATATACGTTAGCATCCTCTGCTACTGGAAACCAGAAAAATCGATCTTCTATGAATGTTATATAAATTATTAACATTTTTTGGTGAATTTATATACACTGCTTTGATATTTTAAGCTTATGTAGGTACACTAAGCTTTGCACTTTAACTGTGCAAATATAACGTGGCCTTAACTGTGTTGGTATTAAACAGTGTGTATTAGTTTACAGTGAACTGCATTGCAAGAAATGGCATTAACCTTAGAATTTGAGAGGAACTTGAAAAAAAGATGTGCTAGACTTTCAAAAAGTCCTTCCAGTCACTCCGTAAGGCAGTAAGGCAAGCACTTTTTTCTACTTAAAGTAGAAATAAAAACTGTAAGACTTTTTAAAAAAATTCACTTGTATAGAACTCCTGCACGAGACATTTTTCCTTCAAATTTCTTCCCCCATGGCCACATGCATGTTCAGACTGCAACCAGCTGTCTGACATCCTTCTTTCTGATTGCTCCTCGTTAGGCATCCCTGTAAGTCTAACTGTCCCACTGTTACAAGTAATCTTTATACCCCTTTCTTTGGTTATACGGCACTTGTGTATTTCAGAAGTTAGCCAAGGAACTGTAAGAGCCTCCTGGAATGAAGCAGAATTCCCTAGGGCTTGTTTATATAACAATATTGAATTGGAATAACTCAAGACATGAATCCAAACCACTACAGCAAAACTAGCAGAAAAAAAATCAAGATATTTTCATATTTCATTGGGAGCAGCCTACAAAAAAGATTTACCTACACAAAAACATCACTGTGCCCATCTGTATGTATTGGTTCAAGTCACTCACTGCAATTCATCAGTCCGCATCTGGCGGGTGGTACCTAGTTGGGGAAAGTGGTAAACAGAGGGCATGGCTTATTCAGATTGATTTGAACAGGCTGGAGAAACAGGCTACTGGGAAGCTCATGAAGTTCAACACAGGTGAGTGCAAAGCCTTGCATCTGGGATGAACAGCCCCGTGCAGCAGTACAGGCTGGGCAGTGATGGGGAACCCGGTGAACGACAAGTTGTTCATTTGCTCTTCATTGGTCTGCAGTTCCTGTAACATCTGATTTTTCTCTGCTGGATACTTTTTCTGTTCACTTTGTTACCTCTAAAACTGGTTATACCCTGCTCTCCAGGTTGCTTTAACAACCAGTCATTGACTATAAACACGAGTTGTTTATAGCCCTGGGGCCTCTGGTATCATCCTGTGCTTGATAATGGTCAGCCCAGAGTGTACCATATTAAACGTCAAGGTACATGCGGCACCCATGCCCTTAGATAACCATACAGCAGAAATAAATCTACCAACCTACAATTTCAGGTAATTTCACCAACTTGAAATGAAGCTTTTTTTGGAGCATCTCTGAATTCAGCCTTAAGCTACAAAGGTACGTTCAGCCACTAAAGAAAGTTTCCCAGCCCAGGAAATTAACTTACCCTGGCATTGTATTTGAGGTGATGCTATCATCATTCTCTTCCTTGCATAATGTGTGGCTGATTACAAAGTCCTGATTACAAGGGTAAGGGAGAACTGAGGGCACTGCTTATCCTCATATGCCATAGCCAAAAAAGATCTCTTCTAAACATGAGAATCTAACAAGACTAATAGCGTACAAAGAATGGATGAGTCTGGCTACGTTAGATTGTGAGAAGGACAGAATTTGCCTAAATCTATTTTATTAAAGATATTTACAAGAACAAAACACTGCCTTTAGAAGTAAAGAAAAGGGAATATAGGAATGTTGCAAAGGCAGGATTTCAAAATCTAATTACTAGTCTGAAAAAATGGTGAGGGTTTTTTGGTTTGCTTTCTCCAGTTTTACCCAGAACTGAGAATCCAACAGGTATAAACTACTCCTCTAGGAAACCTGAACCACAAAAACCAGTATTTTGTTCCAGGTGATGCCATCTGTAAGATTTTCTCTCAAATCTACCTTAGAATTGAAATTTCTGTCAGGGAGAGATTTGTGTGGTGACTTGTGATCTTTATTTGATACAGCATATTCTAGAAGCATTTCAATGCTTACAAACTGGGCTGGGTTCTCCATATAAAGGATAGGATAAATTTCATACTGGCTTTAAAATTGCTAAAATATAATGTCTTCCTGAAGCATCATGAAAAGTTACTTTTAGTCCTCCTCTAACATAATATAGCTGACATCATCAGTGTTATGTCTACAAAAATGCATATATGGGCATACATATGCATTTGTCTATGTGAAGTACATGTAAAGCTCAGATTGTCACAATTTCAGAATTGCCAAAATTTTATAACTTACAAATGTTAACTGCTGGTCTTCTAGCATGTGAGGGAGAACCAACTAGCTCTGACCTGGCACTTCTTGTGCAAGAGCTATTTATCATGATGAAAACTCATTTTTAAAACAGTAAACAATTTACCTTCTAAGGCTTACATCAAGAACTTGATTTCAACAAGAAATAAAATCTCACTTCTCATACCTGCAACTGTGAAACAGAATATTATGTTAAAGAATCTGTTTTTCAGAAAGTTTTTAAAAACACATAAAAGCATTCGTTTTTTCTCTGTCACGAAACAGTGGGACCTACTGCATACTTAGTGAAGGGATAGGTAGAAAAAACACTCCCATTGAAACAGTTACTGTTTCTTTTTAAAATAGGGGAGCTTTTTTTTAAATAGACAGAATCCAGAGCAGAGTATACTGTAAAGCTTTTGTCAGTGCTTATTTCAAATGACCTGAATAGCTCATCACAGCTTTATAAGTACTAAGCAGCATATCTATTCCAAGAGTTTGTTAAAACCCTTTATATCGTACAGCACTATCATGCATTTTGTATAGACCACCTCTTTTATAAGTCCAGTTAGTAGATAATAACTGCTGTTTGGTGAAGGTAACAATGCTTTTTTTCCTGCCATACGTCTGTGAAGATAACAATCACATTGGGCCAAATTCCACAGGAATTATACCATAAATAGCCTACAAATCTCACTATTTCAGCTCTTCAGCGTACTGGGTTTCTTTAATAGAAGTTTCCCACCACTTGTGTCAAATGCAATATTTCAAAGAAGCCCTGCATTACAGAGCAAAGCTCCAAAAGGAAAGTATACTTCCCTGTGCAGAGAGGAAACCAAGAATGCCTAGTACAGACTGAGCTGTACTTTGATGTAGTTTTATGCACTCCTCTCTCTTTCATTTACCCGAAGTTAACCAACTGATAAACAGAAAAAAATGTATCCAGGAAACCAAAGATTATTCACTGGGGAGAACAAATTACAAAACTGTTCTTCATGCCCAGTAATCACTTAAATCACAAACCATTAGCAGCAATCACATTGATCACATAAACCAACTTGCCGCCCCAAGAAGCAGCTAACCGTAATCCTTCAGAATATAGACTATTAGCAACTGTATGATTTAGTATTGCTAATAGATAATGATTTAAAATGGCTATTAAGAGATAATATCAATAGCCACTTTACTATGAAGCTTTGACCTTTGGCTACTGAACAAAGTAGTATTTTAACTAAACCATTTCAGTGAAGCTTTTTCTTAGATAATGATGTTTGTTACGAACTTAGTGGATACATACTGCAGGGACTCTGAAGAAAATCTACTGAGTGATGAAAACATTCAACTACAATTTGTAAATTGAATGTTCCACCTGAACATCACAAAATACTGGTGATGAAATCACTACTTAATTAACTGCCAAAATGCATACACGTATACACATGAAATTGCATATTACTTTCAGAATCGCAAAAAGCCAGAGGATACATCCATGGCCATTCATTTCAATGTTACAAAGAAGTTACTTAGGATTTTGCTAAGTATCCAATGAGATCCTCCCCAGACATCCTTGAGAAATTCAGAGTTTCATTGCATTACTGACTTGTCTTTTTTGTGTTCTTCAAATTGCTGGAGTAAGGAATATACGAAGTGTCCAAAAAGATTACTAGAATTTTTAACGTAACAGGAAAGAGTGCTTGTCTATTCTCTACTTCATCCCCCTGTTCTGGATGCCAACAGCATCCATCTCTGCAGTAGGTATCTGTTCAAGCACTCTAACTTAACAGCAACACACTTGATCAAAAATGAAAGCAAGAAAATGGGCCTCAGGATAAGCCAACATAAATAAATGCAACTATAAGTGAAAAATGGGGAAAAGAGAAAAGGTCAGAAGAGAAAAACAGCAGTGACTGGTAAGCAACACAGCATCTGGAACCAGCTGATATAACTACACAAAACATAGCAACTTCTTTTATATTTCTTTGAATACTTTGAAGTACTTTAAATTAAGGTCTGGCTTTCCTGCAACCCACAGATGAAACAGATATAGGTGATTTGACATCATTTATTAACATGGTATTTCAATGCTACAATCAGACATACGTGGATATGAAAAAAAAAAAAAGATATAACATATGAAGTTAAAAAACCATAAAATAATCTTTGACAGCAAAAAAATGGAAACAAGAGGTTAGATGTAGGAAATCATACAAGTCCATAAATAATAATCATAAGAATCAAAGTTTAATTTAGTATCTTTGACGTTTCTGTTATCTGATCCTGGTCCTAGACTGCTCTACACAAAAACAGAATTTAATATTAAAAGATAAAACTAATAGCCTCCTGTAACTACATTAAGTCAAATTAAATTGGTATTTCTGTACTTCCTGGTATATAGCCATTTGTTACAGTAAGCAATTATAAACATACATGGCTGAATACATTGCATTCCCTGGCCTTTGTAATGCTGGGAGAACAAGTTGATGACAGAAACAGATACCCAGTTGCTTCATCTACAGTCTCCCCAGCGTGTATGACCTGGACTGCAGGATGGGGAGAGAACCCTGCCACACAAACACTCTACAGACAGAAATGCCCATAATCGACCTAGCCCAACAGAGAGCAAGAGAGGCAGGAGGAGAAGCCATTACGGGAGAGCACAGGCAAGCCTAGCTATCTGCAGTTCGTTTCCCTCATACGCTCCCCAAGCATCAGTAATCACTGGATTAGGGTTGTCCATACCCATTCTTTCCCTTTAGTATCTGTTCATGGGCTACCTGTCCAGGAATTTCTCCAATCCCTTTGTGAACCAGCTGAAACTGTCTCCAAAACTTCCTATGCCAACAGATTTCCAAAGTTTTCTGTGTAAAAGTACTTTATAGCATCTATTTTAAATTGATCTCTTAACAGTTTTAATTAGTGCCTCCTAGTTCCAGTACCAAGATTTGGCAAGTAACAATTCTGTATTTACTTTACTCACTGCCTTTGTGATTCCGCAATCCTCAAATTTCCCCCATTTCAGCCTTCTACTCTCCAAACTGAAGAATTTCAGCCTTTTTAGCCTCTACTTAAAAGGTAGCTTTCTCCATCCTCTTGATTATTTTATCTGTCATCTTCTATACCCTAACTCTACTGTGTCCTTCTAAGAGTAATCAAGATACAGGCATAAGGTTCTAAATAGCATTTATCTCCTTCTCAATACTTTTCCTGATAATGCCAAAGACATTGAGGGCTTTTTTGAGAACAGGTATTCACTGAGCCAGCGATTTCAAAAACTGTTAGCAATGACTCCAAATTCTGCTTTCTGAAATCTGTCAGCATCTTATCAGGTTTAGATAAGATTTTTCTCCAGATTCATTACATAAAATTTATCTACACTGAAACTCATATGCCACTTTTTTGTTCATTCGTTACATTTTGTGTAGTCCGCCTGGCACAGCATTACACTATCCAAAAGACCTTGTTCATCTGCAGCCTTGGAGACTTCACTGCATACAAAAATCACTAGAATTTAATTTTCATTTTTGCAATTCACAGTCTATTTTTCTGCTAATTTTTATGAAAGGTGCTCACTGAAGAGTCTTCAACATTTTCCACAATTATGCCTATGGATTAGAATATATTTGGATTAGAAATAACATTTGAGCTATTTACCTGTTATTTAGGCTACTAAAACCAGCTATAACTTGCTATTAGCTAACACTAAGTGCTGCAGATAACCAGAATATTTCAGAAAACATCTCCTGGTTCTTAGTGTGAACCTCAGACTATGAAGAGTAATGAAGTGACAACACGTGCTACTGTCCCATAGGCATTCTGTGGCTGAATTCTAGTGATAGCAAGACCTCAAAAATATCTGAAGTTGTGTCAAGGCAGAATCTAATTATTTTGCTGAGTATCTAAAGCACGTTGCAGCTATCCAAACCTCTTCAATCAGGGCATCGGTCAAGGTATGTCAGCACATTATTTTTAAGGTACAATTTTTGCTGCTGTTTTCTGGATATTTAAAAACCTTTATAATGGCTACATTTAAGGTTGGAGAAGGTAAATACATACATACATGCATATCTGTTGAGAGAAACTTCAGGTTTTTTAATTGGGTAAGTAAATCCTAACAATTTCACTTCGTATCTTTTTCTCCTCTCCATGCCTTGATTGTAAAAGAGCTTCTGGTTTTATTTTTTGCTTGTTTGTTGGGAGTTTTTTTGAGGAGGAGAAGGAGAGTTTATTAATCATGTCCGAGTCATTCCGATACTTAATACTTCAAAATTTTTCACTGTCTTCATTCAGTGAAGGAAGAGGAGCATTACAGTGAAGATTTTTAGCTCCAGAGACGAGCTCAGTTGTCATCAGTGGCTGATGTTGCAACCCAGCCCAAAAACAACTCAAAACCTAATTCAGTCCCCTTCACAGAAGGGACTCAACTCCCTGGATCCATAAGTGGCTTTACTCTTATGATCACTGCAGATTTGGGAATACAGTCATGTTGTTTCCCTCGGACTACATGTAAACAAGCGCACAGTGAGTGACAGAACTGGCACCCATATAACAATAACTAGGTGCTCTGCCAAGAGCAGCAACAACTAATTAAATAAAGTTCCTGGTGATCAAAGTTCAATAATGCTAGGTGACTTTTAACTTACTTACATTAAATCTTGGTGAATAAACGTACTACAGTATGCGTCTCTTGAAAGAACACATGCACATCCCCTATCTTCATTTTGCAAATTGACAACAAAGCTTTACCTCATCACAGGAAGGTAGCAAGAAGACTTGGGCACTTGGAACAACTCTCGATGAGATACAAAGCAGCAACAAACCTCTTTACCATTACAACATATCACATCTTCTCAGAAGGTTATTTTTCATCTTTTGGATGCTGTAAAACTCTCCTGTGTGCAAAATGCCCTAAAGCCCTCAGACTTTAGCAGCGATTCATTCATGTGGTACAGCTTTGTTGTCTGTGACTGCAGAATCAACCAGTGATCATTACTGCAGACAGGATCTCTTATTGTTATTATTTTTTACAAGGAACGAGGCTTATCTGCCACTAAAAAGGCACATCTCTCAAGCCACCTGTATGAGAGATTACATTTGATGTTAGCACTCTGTGCTAAGTTTTTTAATAGAAGGCAATCATCCTTCAATTCATAGTAACCCAGCTGGGTTACTACTAATGAAGAAAAATAAATACAAGCATCCATGCATACATTAAAATAAAGGTAACAGCTTTACATCAATACAATGCAGTCACAATGCTATGTACATTTCTGTGTTTTAGGACCTTTTTTTTTTTTTTTTTTTTTACCATTGATAATGGACAGCTTCTTCTAGAAAGCAAGCAGCAGACAGTAAGTTATGTTTCTTCACAGCTGATTAGTTTCATATAATTCTACTCTACTCTAGAAATACTGTTTTATGCCATGAGGCAGTACTACTTCAGCAAACAACCACCACAGGCAGAATGGCACTCAGTAGTGACAGCAAGAGCAGGAGACGGTTCCTCCCAAGTCCCACTACAGAATAGTGCACCAAGTCGTATAAAATCTTACCAAAGTCATTAGGATTACCTGTGTACTCAGGAATTGGGCTGAAATGCTGCCTAAATCATGGAAATCAGTATCATTTTTGAGGTTGTTAAGGAAACTACCATGGATCTTACTAGCCCTGCTCACTGTGGAATTGGCAGTGCATTTAATGTAAGCTTCAATAATGAAATGAAGTTGACTACAAAACCCTGCCCTCTGTGACCACTATCTTCTGAAATGCCTACAAAGCATCACTAAGTACAAATAGCTGAATTAACCATTGCTCAAATTATGCTAAAATCATTGAAAAATGCAAAAACTAAAGCAATAGCTTAAAAAACTAGTAAAATGTAACGTATATTCATCATCATCTATTCTTCTCTGCTAATGATACCAGAATAATATGCGGAGGTACTAATGCTGTGCAGAAAAACCCCACCAAAATTCAGAATCGAGACAATTCTAAGATTTAAAAATTGGTCTTTACACTGAACCTGGGGGGGGGGGGGGATAAATGCTTTTCAGAACAATTAAAATATTTTTCTTTTAGAATTCCATATACTTTCTTAAAAATCATACTGAAAAGGTTGTTTCTGAAGTAAAATTGCAAAAGCGATACCTTCTGACCCCCCCCCCCCCCCCGAACAGATTTCCAGTAAAATAGATGCAGTTTTCACAGAACTGCATGTTCTGGCAAAGTGGTTTTATCTACCTCCTCCAGACTCACAAACAGTCAAACATTAGATTAGTCAATAAATTTAAAACTATAAAAATCAACAAGAGAAAGCTAATACTTCCAAAACATATGTTTATTAACCACATAAGGTGGGCAAGAATAATTATTCTCACAGGAAAAATTCATTTTAGAAGGCTGAAATCAAATTTCTTTCCCCAGAATCTAATGCACTAAATCACTGACTTGCATTTTGGCTTAGGGCTAAATTGCAGTGTAGGTAGACATGGCAATACTAATTCTATCTTGACTTGCTTTTTTGAAAATTCTGTATAAAGACTGTTAATTTTTAAGCAGAAGTTCTAGAAATGGAGAGGAGAATTTATTTAAATCTCACCTTACTGCAAGCTAAGCTCTGAGACTCTCTACTGATGGGAAAAAACATGGTTTGTTGCAAAGACTTCAGTGTATGTTCACCAGAACATTTCTACCTGTAGTTGAGAAAACTGGTAGAGAATTACAGTCAAGGTAACTGCAAACAACTCAGAAGTCAGCCTTGTATGTATAGCCATCCCTCAACTATTGCTCATGGCATGACACCTTAACCAACTATATAAAGATGTCATTGCTAGAAACAATCAGCCTGAAGCTATGTATACAGTCAGCTCTACTGATACACTGCTGGGAAGAAGGAAGGCAGGAACCCACCTTTGCCACAGCCAATTCAAATTATTAATACTGACTTAACTGCAAGGCTTAGATATTTGCTACGTCAGATCTTTTTATAACCTCTGCTTCCAGTTTTATGTTTTATTTAATGGTGAAGCCCTTTCTTACATCTAGATCATAAGCGCTCTGTGGAAGGGAGTGCTGCCCTTGGAGCTTCTGGTAAAGGACATGGCACAATGATTCCTGTGGTCCTGCACACTACTACAAGCACAACTTCAAATCAGAAATCGGGGAAAAAAAGTACTTATCCGTCATTGTCTAATTTTGTTCTAGTGTTTATATTAGAAAAGTAACTTCTTAAACTCTTTTTGACCACCACTGCAAACTGGCAGTTAGAGAATCACAGAATCATGGAATCATTTAGGTTGGAAAGGACCTTTAAGATCATCAGGTCCAACCGTTAACGTTACACTGCTAAGTCCACCACTAAATCATGTCCCTAAGCACCTCATCTACACGTCTTTTAAATACTGCCAGGGATGGTGACTCCACCACTTCCCTGGGCAACCTGTTCCAATGCTTGACAACCCTTTCGGCGAAGAAATTTTTCCTAATGTCCAATCTAAACCTCCCTTGGCACAACTTGAGGCCATTTCCTCTCGTCCTATCACTAGTTGCTTGGCAGAAGAGACCAACACCCACCTCGCTGCAACCTCCTTTCAGGTAGCTGTAGAGTGCAATAAGGTCTCCCCTGAGCCTCCTCTTCTCCAGACTAAACAGTCCCAGTTCCCTCAGCTGCTCTTCACAAGACTTGTGCCCTAGACCCTTCACCAGCTTCGTTGCCCTCCTCTGGACACGCTCCAGCACCTCAATGTCCTTCTTGTAGTGAGGGGCCCAAAACCGAACACAGTATTCAAGGTGCGGCCTCACCAGTGCCGAGTACAGGGGGACGATCACTTCCCTAGTCCTGCTGGCCACACTATTTCTGACACAGGCCAGGATGCCGTTGGCCTTCTTGGCCCCCTGGGCACACTGCTGGCTCATGTTTAGCCAGCTGTCAACCAGCACCCCCAGGTCCTTTTCCGCCAGGCAGCTTTCCAGCCACTCTTCCCCCAGCCTGTAGCGTTGCATGGGGTTGTTGTGACCCAAGCGCAGAACCCAGCACCAAGCCTTGTTGAGCCTCATGCAATTGGCCTCAGCCCGTCAATCCAGCCTATCCAGATCTCTTTGTAGAGCCTTCCTACCCTCAAGCAGATCAACACTCCCACCCAACTTGGTAGAAAAGACCCTTCAGGCACTGAAGAAATACGGCTTAGTGTCAAGCTTTTGTTTTGGATGGATTGCAATGGATTTTTTCATTGGGCAAACCTTAAGGCTTGATCAGCACCAAAAAGAAGTGATAAGCAAAACAGAACTTGCAGTAGTAAGCCTCCAAAATGTGGTTAAATGCTTTTCCCCTTTCCCTTCTAGATTTTTAATTAGGCTTTAAACTAGACAAGGATCTTTTTCACTTTCGTTTTCCTTTTGTGTAACTTTACATTCATGACAGGAGTACACGATACAAATTAAAGAAGTTAACAATGATGAAAACAAAGCAAGAAAGTATCATTTATAAAGCTATAAAGTTCCATATAAACCCTTCAGATCTTACTATGGAAGGTGCCATTTCATCTTTAAGAAATGTTAACTGTATCAAACATTGATTGCTTCACGGATAGGATTTTATGGTCAGCTTTATTAGAAGTGTAAATGAGTTGCCGTGATGGGCTGGCTGACTTGAGGGAAAAAAATTTTTCCTTGAAATCTGTGCAAGGAAAATAACTCATACATAAAGAGAGTAACTATTCATTTGGTAATCTCTGAAAACGAAAGTACACAAAAATGTTCTACTTGTACTAAAAAGAAAATTATATGTTCAACAGCAGGAGCTTGTAACATAGGCAGGGAAAACCATCCTTAGGCAGACAGGGAGCCCAACATCAAGCTTGGCAGCCTACAAAGTGCAATGCAGCACCCAGAAATATCAGCAGTTGCACTGCAAAGGCAGTACAGTCACGTGGCCATTGTATCTTGCATTTTAACCCTGCAAAAGGAACTCAGCAGCACCTTGCCTTGTACAGTACCTAAGTAGAGGTGAACTGGTTTACACTCCCAGAAGTTAAAAAGCAGAAGCAAAAATTTACCTTTGGAAAACACATTCAAAGTTTGATGCACATATTATGTGTGCTGGTACACAGGTATGTTTACCAAATTGACACTTCTTGTGCAGAATGGTTTATATATACCTTAGGACTGTTTAATATTTTTTACAGTAACATTAGCATTGGTAGAGCATAGCTTACGGGCCATGGATCAGGAATGTCACAAGGAGAGTCCGTGCCCCAGGAACAAAGCTGGTCTAATAACACCATATCATTGTGCAGAAGTCAAAGAGTACCAACAGCAACATGGACTAGATAGCTAAGAGATAATTAATTAGGTCTAGATAGCTATCCAGACCTAATTTAGAGACTATTTGAAGACAGAAGAGGCATGATTAATGTCCATCTTTGTTACCACAAATTTTGCATCCCTATTAAATCTCATTATTAAAATCAAGCAGGGGACAGGAAAAGGACGACTGCAGAAAACCCAATCAGAGGAATTAAAAAAAAAAAAAAAAAAGCACATTTCCTTTGTAAAGTACATATTCTCTCCAGCTGTCTTTCCTTCTGTGGTGCTACAGTGTGACAGCACAAGACTCCCCATGTTTGAAGAAAAAAGAAAAGTGAAGGGCTTGCTTCAAAAGATCATAACCGTACTTGGGAGAAAAATATGCAAGGAGGAGGGTATGGAGAAGACTTTATAATATTATTCAGAGGCTAATTTAATCTCTTCAGAATCAGTGCATGAAAGAATCTCTTGATCGTAAAGACAGGGATAGGAGGGTAGTTTCTCTCAAGATAAAGTTAATTTTTATGAATGTTCTCCCTCAAAGGAAAACGCAATCTTACCCAAAAGAAAGAATTAGACTATTAACAAACCAAACAGAAAACCCCTAAAACAATTAAATATTGCTAGAAAAAGTATCACAAAAAGTAGAAAGAGCTATTTTACATGTTGCAAACAGACGCTAAGCAAAGACTCTTCTAACCTTGACTTGAAAGTTAATGATATCACAATACTGAAGTTATTCTTAAAATGTAAAAAAAGATACAGCCCCTGCATGGATCACTTGTGTCATTCTTGCTTCCCATGCTGGGACCAAATGCTATACAGAATTAGTTTTACAACACTGTAAATCATAAGCCAGACAGTCCAACTGTGATCTATCTCTTGTGCAGTGATTATTTCAAAAGTCAAAGCAATTCTGCTGTGACGTAACATAAGAAACTGAACTCCACCAAATCCATTCTAAAATTCTAAGTGAAGGAGAAACAAACATTAGTATTGTTGTTTGGAATTTTTTTTTTTTTTTTTTTTTTTAAAATTTGTGAGGCATGGAATAGTAGGAGTTTGTGCTGACTTCTATAAGCCACTCATAATGACCAAGCAATGAAAATAAAACTGAACAGCTTCAGTGGACCTTACAAATGCACACTCCTCTTCCCCTCCCCAAGCACTGTTTAATATGCAACTGGACTATAATGTTTCTTGTTAGGCAGACAGCTTAAAATTAGAATTGTGGGAGAAGTGATTGATGATCTGAGTTCCCACAGCCCTTTCAATGAAACATATTCCATTTCCATTTCAAAATATGTTTATTATGAATTATTGGTTTGTCATTGGACTTGATGAAAGTGAATTTACATGAACAACTCAGACCTCTGCAAGGGGAAACACTTTAATCAGGTAACCTTTCCCTCAGTCTTTTCCATACTTTACAGAAACAGACAACCTAACTAGAATTTTATTCTTTGCATACAGAACCGGTTTATTGATTGAGCAATGTTTCTTCGTTTGGAAGCCACTTACTCAAAGTCAAAAAATGTTGTGACCTCAACCCCTTACTCTCAGAATAAATCATTAACATCAGTGTCTCAGGCAAAGTTTTATATTATTTGTGCAAAATGATGAAAAAGCATCTGAATACTGGATGAGAGAACAAACATCTTTTCAAGATGTCCTTATAAGATTTTCAAGCAGAATGGTCCTTCAAGTACAAGCTGATGGAAAATTTTTGACAAAATATGCTTCAACTTCCAGAATTTTGGGTTTTCTAAGCAGCTCTAGTCTGAGGTTTACTAATCAAACCCAACACAAGAAAAGAGAATGTGCCCCTGTGAACTACACAATCATTCCACAGCTTACCACTGCTTAACCAACTGGTATCCCCTGGAGCACAAAGACTCCTATCATTCACAATACAGCTGTTACACTGCCTATGTTAGGGAAATAGTGACATAGTTGAATATGGCTACTGTCATCATCTCTCAGTCAAAAAAGGCAGCATTTTATCAACAAAAAAAAGGTTATGGAAATGTTTTTCCCTGTCTTATACAGCACTGGTTACGCAGGCAGGATCTTTTTTTAAAGAAG
Organism: Phoebastria nigripes; assembly: GCA_035582835.1. Classification (NCBI taxonomy): domain Eukaryota; kingdom Metazoa; phylum Chordata; class Aves; order Procellariiformes; family Diomedeidae; genus Phoebastria; species Phoebastria nigripes. Next base: position 420,188 of record JAYKAV010002927.1, on the reverse strand, counting down.
GAGCAATAGTTATCACTGGCCTTCTGCATAAGAAGCTGACTCCCTGAGGGACATTCAATGACAGGGTGGTAACATTCAATACGCAAGAGCCCCTGCAGCTATCATCTTAAAACCCCTCAAACTCCCTGGCATCAGTTGTTAAGTCAGCAGTTCAGCTGATCATAGATCTCATTTAAAGTAGAAACCATTCCTTGCCAGAGTGTGATGAAATGATTGCAAGGCCTGTAGCAAAGGATAAATTAGATTGCAATTAAAAGCATACAGGAATCAGTAAAATGTTCCCTATGGAGAAATTAAAGGAGCTTCTAAAGTCTAAGGTCAGTGCATAGTATTGGTTGAAGGTCCGTATCAGCACAAACACTGACACATCCTCATTTTCTTTATATTTTAATATAGGCTTCTGGAACCTCCCCACCCACTTTTGACTCTTACCAGAAGGAAAAATAAAACAAAAGGATGGAATTCCCAGGGCATTTTTGTAAAGGACAATGCTGCCATGTTCCTCATTTCACTAAACAGTAACTGTAGTACCGCAACTGCAATGAAAACAACTTACATTTGGAAGATTAATGCTGCCACTAGTTACCATTCTAAAACAACAGCAGAAATACAAGAATTGTGATACATTGCACAGTATCTTTCACATATGGGGATATAATTTTCATCAGCGTATCAACATTTCTATTGCACATTGTGGGTTAGAATTTAAATCCCAATGGCAGAGGACAAAACAGCAGGCCAGGGTTAGATTTGCTATTAATTTGATAGGAGAAAAGTTATTAATTTGACAGGAGGGAAAAAAAAAACAAAAACAAAACCAAAAAGAAACACATCTCAGTGCTACAATTAATACATCTCACTGGTAACTGCAAAGTTTCTCAATCCAGTCTACATACGTTCATCTAGTTTTGCTATCACAGTATTACCTACCAGCTTGTTCAAACTGGTCTAATTTTTTTCAGTAAGGTGGCTCTTCAGCAGTCACTCTCATTTTCAAAACCAGACTCTCCTCTCACCCTACCAGTGAATTCATTCTAACTTAAGTCAGACTTGTGTTTCTTTTTCTCCTTTTACTTATGTTGTACTGCTGTATTATTCAGTGATTTATGCAAACCCTGAGTTATATATCTCAAACAGGGTCATATAACATTCTAAACTTCAGACCAATAAAAGCAAAAGTGATCTCAACCAATTTGACTGTCCTTTTGATTAACATAAAATTGATAATATAACAGATGTAACAGCACTAGGGAAAAAAAAAGTAACATACATCGGGTATGAAACTAACTTAGTAGAGAACTTCAAGACTCAAACCATTCTTCTTTCCCATGGTGATTCCTATAGCCAGGGCAATTTAAAAACTAAAACCAGTGTCTCGTGAACCTAAAGATTGTAGGTCCAAATCCAATGTTTGTCTACATTTGGCTTTTCCCTATACATAACTGGGACACCTTCCTGGTTTTGTGAGATATCCTGACAATCACAGACAGAAACCAATTCTACCTTATTTCTCGGTAGTCTTCAGAGTCATTCTATCTACTCCTACCTAATTCCTAGATAGGTGGTATCTACAGAAATATATTATTAAATATAATAAATTAAATATAATTAAAATAGAAATATATCAAATGTTCATTATCTTTGATAGGAAATACTCTAGAACACCACTGCTGGAAAGAATACACCTAGCATACAGGAACAGCCACAATATCTGAGCTCCTAGCAATAGAGATTTTCCCTAAAGAGTTAATTTGGACTTTCGTTTCATTAGGGCTGCATATTACAGTTTCTGCTTAGAGTTGATTTGCTTAAGCATACACTAGAGGATAGCCAAGCCACAGAACAGTTTTGAGAAAGCTACTAAATGGTTCAGTAATAGTTTGAATACTAGCAAAGTGGACGTGATGTATAGTAAATAGGCAAGCACTTATTCCACAAACAGCATGACTTCAATTTTAAAAATCATCATTTCTGGTATGAAAAGAATACGTGTCTTTATTCACTGGCAAACAGCTGTTCTGAATTAGCTTAACAAGTATGCAGCATGAGTCTTCCTCTCCTCCATTACTGTATAAACATATAATCAGACTGATATTTCATGGGAAGTCTGCACCATTCCTGTAAGTACTGAACGTTGCTTCCATCTCCCCACTTCGTTTAAAGCGGGCTTCATGGTGACAAACTTTTTCCAAATGAAGCCACATTCATGCTCAGGTAGTTACAAGGGAAAAAGAGATGGGAAAAATTGGAAATCATAATCAGAAAGGTAGCCAGAATTTCCTTGTTCCTTTAATTATTCATCCGATTAAAGACATGTATGTATGTTGGTGTATTTTGAATAAGTCCTCTCTCCATACTACAGGCAAAGTAGGGAATCTAAGATTCTGTCTGGCTCCGCATTATTAGGTACCACTGACATGTTTGATTTCAGTCGTCTTCTCTCCTGGGTTTTTGGCCAGACAGTGCTTGTAATCTGATTTACTCTAGAGGGTGATTTGTAGACATCTAATCTTATTTATCTAAAAATTGCACAGTGTGTAATTTTATCTTCTACATTGTATGCCAGTAAATGCACAACTAACATGATATTCCATACCTGTATATAAGAGCTGAAATCTGTTAATATATTACATGTAAAACTACCTGTTCATTAGAGAATAGAGTTCAAATGATCTTGGTTCCAAGGTCTATCTTCTCATCATTCATGCATTAGAGAAGCAGGAAAATTAAACCTAAATCTAAATCATTAACAAGTAATACAAAAACATTAAGTAAAATACAACGTTCAAGAGAAACCCATCATCTGTTAGATAACTACATATCTGTACAGATACGCATATTGTTTAGATCTACGGCAGTATCTTCCATTAAATAGCGTCAATTTACTTTGCAAAACGTAATACACTTTAGTACACAAACCTCAACACTCACTCTAAATTAAATAAGCATTGCCTCTTATTTTACAATCACTAGATGTGAAGAAGGCTGAGCTGATGAGTTTGAAAGCCAAGCAAGAACAGTGTGCGTGTTACAGAACGCCCACGGGACTTAAGTGCTCAACTTGACAAGAGTAGCTTAAGTTTGACACTTAAAAATGAAAACATACGACTCACAGACATTTTCCTTCAAGTGACACAGAGTAGTCCAAAGCTGTGAAAAGTGAGATTGTAGATCTCCTAGATAACCCAAACTCCAAGAGAAAACCATTTTTGCTATGTTGTTGTTCTACCTCTAATCAAGGGTAGGCAAGKGTAGAAGTCAACCAGAAAGAGGTTCATGAGATGGGAAAAGAAACACTGTATTTCACCCCTTCCTCTATGATTTTGAATTTCTCATATCTATAAGTATATACTTATGTGGCTTCCAACATTACAAAATTCTAAAATATTGGTTTGATTTCAGTTTCAGGTGTCAGTTTTACCAAACATATTTTTCTCCAGATACGTAGAAGACTAGGTAAGCTACAGTGTAGTATAGAATACAAGAGGGGTTTGTTATTTCCGAGAATACTATCAATAGAACAAAGAAAACACACTTTGCCTCCCTGTTTTTTTCCTCTTCAGCACAGCAGAATAGCTATTAAACAGATTTATTGATGGTATGTATGATTATTTCAGCAGAAATGTGAGGGAACAATGGATCAGCATTCACACCTCATTTCCCGTCACATCATCCCACCAGAACTGATGACCTCTCCCACAGTACACTCAGCTGAAGGATAGCACCAGACAATGTGAGAGAATACATGTCCAAAACAGAGGTATTATTTTTCTTCCTTAGTCACACGGATGGAGTGAGAGTGCACTTCACTCATAAGAGAGAAGCAACACATTGATATAAAACAGTGAGTTAACAAAGTTCAATGGGAAGTGCAACTGGTTTAACAAGATTCGATGGCAAGGTACAATTGATCATTTACTGCATAGAGGACAGGGTCAGACAAAACTGTCAGGGACACCCTCCCGTTGAGTCATGAGGTTCAGAAAGGACCCCCTTGCTTTCTAAACTCCTCAGAGAGGAGTCTAGGTGCGGCTGGATCCAATCCTAGCCCCAGACTTGGTCAATGCTTTATGTCTAAAGGATTATAAGTGCACAATCAGTCCTTTATATCACTTAGCTAAGATTTCAAAGTTTAGCATGCTATTAGTCACCGAGGATCTGTTGCGGTAAGGAATCTCTCAACCTTGAGGAGTAACCTTGAGAGGCGTCCCYACTCAAGGGGAGATCCTGGTATGCAGCCCACTGCCATGCAAGAGAGCTCAACAGGCCCTGGGATGTCCACTCTTTATAGAGTAAGACGATTGACTCATAGTCATATTTGCATACCAGCAAAAAGTTTGGATCACTGCTCCAGACAGCTGATGGCTACTGTGTTGCCATCCATCCCCGAAGTCCAGCATAAGCTGATGTGGCCATCACCACCCCCACTGGTGGTTACTGCTTACGCAGGGGGGTGGGGAGCACACTGCCACAACAGGTAAGAGCATAAATTTGTTTCCCATATGTATAGATGTGTTTGTTTGCTTTGAATGTACAAAGCAGCATTGCCACATAATTACCATCTGCCACTTCATCAAGGGAGAGAGATACAGCTGTTGTTTTTTTCTTTTGTTTTGGTTTGCAATCTTTTTTCATGGATTTCATGCAACATAAAGTAAACTTACGTAATAGAAACTATTACTAAGCAGTTTTCCAAGTAACAGTGAGCAACACTTTTACTTTAAAAGCAGTCTCAACCTTTCACAGTAAAACTCAAGTCTTCAAGTAAATACTGCATCTCAAGTGTTCACATGTAAGAGGCACCGATAGTGGGACAGGACTACTGAAAGACTAAGTAAAGAAATGATACTGCCTGGCAGTGCACACGTCCGAATGCCCATGTACCACCCAGTCCTGACAAAAATCGCATGCACACCAACTAGCAACATGCATCTTCTTTGAGCAGAGGCCCTCAATTACTGTGCTGAACAGCACTGACATTTTCTACAGCTGATAAACATTCTTTAGTGATGAAATTAAGAAATCGTAGGGAAAGCCTTGGAGCTTAACATATATAAAAGTTGTGTTACACTAGTATTTATGTTCTGTAACCTGTAGAGTTAATTAGAAGCGTTATCAAATACACTGCCAGCACTGAGAAAGTGTATTCCAGCTGTAGATAAGGGCTTTCGGATTATAAGCCAGGTATTGTTCAATGCTTGACAAGCAAGTTTTACTTATTTAATTAGTCATCACTGTTCAGTCATGAAGCATCACCAGTGGTTGCTATAATCTAACCAGTTAAAGCATGCTTGCAGTATGTTTTTAGCATGTCATATCCTATTTTATACTTCTTATGTAGCATCACAATTCAGCAAGTATTGTAAAGGTTTTGTCCACTTTGTTTCAGAATCATAGAATAGTTTGGGTTGGAAGGGACCTTTAAAGGTCATCTAGTCCAACCCCCCTGCCGTGGGCAGGGACATCTTCAACTAGATCAGGTTGCTCAGAGCCCCGTCCAACCTGACCTTGAATGCTTCCAGGGATGGGGCATCTACCACCCCTCTGGGCAACCTGTGCCAGTGTTTCACCACCCTCAGCGTAAAAAATTTCTTCCTTATATCCAGTCTAAATCTA
>JAYKAV010002927.1:268215-414037 GCA_035582835.1 Phoebastria nigripes | reverse complement strand
TCCAGATCCCTCTGGATGGCATCCCGTCCCTCAGGCGTGTCGACCGCACCACTCAGCTTGGTGCCATCTGCAAACTTACTGATGGTGCACTCGATCCCACCATCTATGTCATTGATGAAGATATTRAACAGTACCTGTCCCAGTACAGACCCCTGAGGGACACCACCCRTCACTGATCCCAACTGGACATTGAGCCGTTGACCACTACCCTCTGGATGCGACCATCCAGCCAATTCCTCATCCACCGGACAGTCCACCCATCAAATCCATCCCTCTCCAGTTTAGAGAGAAGGATGTTGTGGGGGACCGTGTCAAAGGCCTTACAGAGGTCCAGATAGACAACATCTGTAGCCCTGTCCACTGATGTAGTCACTCCATCATAGAAGGCCACTAGGTTGGTCAGGCAGGACTTGCCCTTGGTGAAGCCATGCTGGCTGTCTCGAATCACCTCCCTGTCCTCCATGTGCCTTAGCATAGCTTCCAGGAGGATCTGCGCCATGATCTTCCCAGGCACAGAGGTGAGACTGACTGGCCTGTAGTTCCCTGGGTCTTCCTTTTTTTCCCCTTTCTGAAAATGGGGGTTATGTTTCCCCTTTTCCAGTCAGTGGGAACTTCACCGGACTGCCACGACTTCTCAAATACAATGGATAGTGGCTTAGCAACTTCATCCGCTAGTTCATTTGTTCATTTATTGTTCCTTTCCCCCTGAAACAGCATCCTTTTCAGACACAGCATCACAACCTAACCACTAGCTATTAGCCATTATTAGACAGCCCGCAACACAAGTGTACTAACATAAATACTAACATAAAGGAATTGCACTTTCTGGTCCTTCAAGGACGCTACTTTTCTTTGTGCTTTTATTTAAATGGTTAATTCTTTGCAGTTATCTCTAGCTTCAGACCTGGACTCTGGTGGGGTTTTTTGTTTGTTTGTTTGTGGGTTTTTTGGTGGTTGTGGTTGGTTTGTGTGTGTGTGTGTGTGTGTGTGTGTGTGTGTGTGTGTGTTTTGGTTGTGGTTTTGTTTTGGTTTTTTGTTGTTGTGTTTTTGTTTGGTTTTTTTTAAAAAAATCAATGGAGGGGGATATTTTATCCCCCTCAATGTTCTTTGAGCAACAGGTATTTAGAACAGCAATGCTATGTATTAGCACAGTCTGATCAAGGTGGTATTTTAATTATACAGATTGTCTCTCCCTAACTTTTTTTTTTTTTTAAATGTCAGGAACTCCAAAAGTATTAAAGCTAAACTAAAATCACACTGAACCCAATGCTCCCTCCACCTTCTGGACCTTCTCTCATTAGGGAAAGTTAGAACTGAAGGTCTTTGAACAAATTAACTTTCCCAACAGGAACTGCAACAGTGGAGATAGAGAACTAATGTAAAGCATGCTTGTAGAGACGGATCAAAAGTAACTTCATCATTGGGGCATCAGCCCAGGCATTCAAAACATAAGGAATCAAAGAACTGGTAATTCATGTTTCTTTCATATGTAACTGACATCAGTGAATTGAATTATTTCATTTAGATAAGCTTTCAGGAAGAGCTATCCCCAATCTGAATAGCAGCTGTCTGAAAAAGGTCCCTAAAGAAACAAAAGGATGGTTTTAGGAAAAGAAGTAGCATTTCTATGAAAGTTGTATCAGCTACAGCATGGAACTGTGCTCTATCTTTAAGAAATACACACATCCACAAGTGAAAAGAATAACTGTTGATAATTCAGAATACATTTTTCATCATCCCAGCCTTCTGCAGAGACATGAAGAAAAAAAAAGTGCACCTTGCCTAGACATACTAACCTTATACACCTATACTGACCCTAATCATAAGAAAGGTGAGAACAATGAAGTAATTTAATTTTTGAGTGGTTTCTACTCACAATAGATTTCTTCTGACAAAAATTTTCCTTAGAAAGAATGTAGAATTTCTCCCAAGGGAAAAAATTTAGATATCTACCACAGTACCAGCTTCATGCTCACCCTCTTAATCTACACTCTTGAGGTACCCCAATCCATTCAYTTCTTTCCTATATAAACATTTATGTAGTGTGTATCTCTCATAAATGAAATCCCAAAGCAATGATGAGCTTGTTATAAGAAAAACTTGATATAGATGATTATTCAGCAAGGATACAGCCAGCAAAATAAAAACACCTTAAAACCAGTATTTGGCAGTGGCTATCAAATCCAGCTTGTTACACAGTGTTATCATCATTTATAAAAGTGCACTCTAATTAAGGTAAATGAGATAGCAAGAACACAGTGACATTGTTAACTTAATGACCCATAGCCAAATTATTTAAAACTTCTCTGAAGTTTAACTTAATTGTAATGGATATAATATTGAAGAATTTAAAGAAGCTCTGGATGCCTTGTAGAATAACCTTAATGATCTTTCTCCCCTCTCCCTTAAATTTTGGTGTTTGTGTGTGTGTTTAGAATACTGCTTATAATCCATGTATTTAGTATGGAAGTGAATTCCAGTTTATAGCCGGTGCCATCCTCACAGTAAAATGACATCCATGTTCTCCAAACCAATCACCATGCCATATTTTAAACTAATAAGGTACAAGAACTTGGCAACTATTATGAGGAAATTGAGTTTTGATCAGATTCTCAATTCTGTCAAGTGAGATTTTGTCAATGCAAAGAAGGATACTTTTGCAGATTCTAAAGGCACTTTTTTTAACATTTTAAATACAAAGCACGCAAAAACCACTTTAAATTAATTACCAACATAACTGTATTTTGCCTTGTTCTAGAAAGCAATCTCAGAAGCACCACAGCGTATTGTGGGCTTCCAACCAAAAACAAAACCCATTAAAAAACGCAGGTTTACTGCAAATGGCAAGTTTAAGTTACTCTGGAGACTGGTAGTGAAATCCAACGTACTTATTTTTCTTACCTGAATTATGAGTGCATTGTTTTCATCTGCAGAGTGATACTTGATGTCTAATACGTATTTGTTACAAAACAGAAACAGGAAGAACTTTTTTTTCATTTTTTTCCAATTATTTGATTATGAGCTCCAGAAGGAGTTACTTCCCACATAATGCAGAACAATCAGATCTGTTTAAAACCATTCGTACAAATCATGGAAAAGATTTGGAGCATTCAGAGAAGATGTGCAAATTATGCTGCATTTCCATTTTGGTTATTAGAGAGTAAGGAAACAATCAAAAGCACATTTGCAGCAAGTATAACACACCAAAAAAACCACGAAAACTTYAATCAGCTTAGATTGCAGTCTTTTGGTGCTGGACCATGCTAGAACTATTGCACACAGCAAGTCCATCCACTAATGAAGGCCACTGTTAATTAGCACGTATTACTGTTAGAGACAGGGTTTGCATGCCCTTAATACCTTTAGAATGATCTTTGCTTCACAGAAGACAATAAAGAGATCTACTACTACTCACAAAATCCCTCTGTTAACATTACTCTCTATCTTGGACTATAAATGCCAAAGAAATTAGTCTAACCGCTTTGTAATTTACCCACCCGCTACATGGTGTGGGTGATGATTTCATAAGCCGTATTTGCTGCATTACCTAATCACCCTGTGCTTTGAATCTCAGTGTAGTGTGCCAAGCACAAGGGGCRGGGGAGTTTTAGCTTTAATTCTGAGCACAGGCCTATTATGCAAAGCCAAGTTTGACAGAACAGGATTCAGAAAGATCAATGATAGTCTGTACTTAAAATTTCATGAGTTACCATTTTCAGTCCAGTGTCATAGTGCGAGTTTTTCATGCTAGGTCTTGTTAATGAAAACATCTCTTTTTCCCTTCCCATCTGAAAGCTTCTTGAAGCATCTGTATTTTATTTCCAATCAGATCTTATTCCTGAATAACTTCAGCGCAGCTCAAGAACACAGTACTGCATAGCAATTTTTCCCCTCAGCAACATTCCTGCAGAGCAGACCAGTGGATTTTAGGACAAAAATGTAAGTAGTGAAAGGGACTACCTAGACCAACAGGTAGTCATACTACTTAGAATTTCCATAAGCTGATCAAACTACGTTTTAAAACTAGTTAATTTTTTTTTTCCCCTCTTACACTTCCATGAACTATTGTTCCAGAATTGTCTTTAATTACCATTATTTTCTTGTGTGACAGAGTTTATTTTAATTTCCTTTGAAATAGTCATATTCTAAAATCATAATTTAAGTACAAGCAACGTATGCAGTGAGGACACAGCAGTCCAAATTTCAGTGTAGCCTTTACAACACACCAAGGACTCTGGATTTGTACATGGGTCACTGGAGTTCCCATTGCTCAATTATCACATATTTACTAATGCTAGCTGAAGTGGAATTAGTTTGGATTTGCTTACTTAGGCTGTTAATCATATTTTCTTCAGCAACACACATAGATTATTAAACTGAGCCTTTTAAAGTATAAGTTTTATTATAAATACATACCAAATGCTAAGGCAACTGGCATTTCCAGACAACCATTTGGAGATTTCAGTCTCTCACCATTGTCACATGCTGTCTGGACAAACAGTTAAATCACAAGTCTGTTCTGTTCAGCAAAATGGGGCTCTGATTTCTGTGGAGCCCCTAAGCCTTCATTTCACCCACATGCAAAAGGATTAACATTTCCATGGACCTGATGCAAATTTTCAGATATAACTACTAATGCTGCATACACAAAATAAAAATATTTTTAAAAAAATCACATTGGCCGAAGTAGCAAGTAATATGACCCCATGTATCTTAAACTCATCTGTTGTTTTTCTTTGTAGAATACCTGGCCATATATAGACGTAATTCTAATATTACATGATGATTTTTGTGTGTGCTCTGCTTTTCTCTCTTGCTAACAGCAGACTTCTGTTTTGGAACAGAGCTATGTGTTTCCTTGGAACCATTGTAATGCATCACACTGAGACTGCCTTCAGACTTCTACAGGCAATGGGAATAGAAGCAGGAACCCCAGTTGCAGCAAGCAGTTGTCAGTTGCTGCAGTTTTGCATACATGCAGTCTTCGCATAAAAGATTAGCTAGAAATACTGCTGACTGCTGTTCACTTACTAAAAAGCCAACAATAAAAAACTATGGTATCATACTATTAGTTGAACTATGAAAAATAATGATTAGGACTAAAGTGGTCCAACTGGTGACCAACAGGTTGCTCTCAGTCTATGGGAAGTGAGTGTTATTTAGCTGTTGATTTGGATTGTGTGCTTTCTACCTACTCAAGGAACAGATTTAGAGCCATCAACCACTGGTACTGATCTTATAGCCCATATTAAAGCATCTTCCTCTGTGGATTTGGTTATGGTTGATCACAAGTTTCATTTTAAACTGATTTAATGTTTTCCCAATCATAAATCCCTTCTCATGTGGACTGTCTGGTGACCAACTATTTGCAAGATCCAGCTTTGGCCTTACCTTCACTCTTCTGAGTAAGAATTTCCCCTACAGAAATCTATTTTCATGAGATCTGTAGGAATCTCAAGCTCAAGCGGTCTCTATTCCTCTGCTTAGTTCTGTTGAAATCAGTTCATAGCTTCAATAGTTATTAGAAGCTTTTCTTTTACACACACACAAAATGAGTACCCTCATGTTAGAAAACTAAGCTGAAAGCAAAGTGTTGGAAAGCTACACATTTAGAAATAACATTGATAATTCCTGTATAAATTACTGACAGTCAAATGAAGAGAAATTAATTCTGCTTGCTTACATCTGTGAATGAGCTGCCTTTCAAAAGTAAAAAACTTCACATCTTGCTTGCTTCTGCAAATTCTTCCCCAAATTTGGATGCAACAAACGGAATCTTCCCTTTGCTGTGCATTGCCTCACTTTCAGTCTGTGCTGGTTTTAGCATGAAAAACATCTATGTCAGATTTGGAGCTATTTGCAGATTAATACAAGCAGAGATTTGTGCTGTGTTTAAAACCAACAAACAAAAAACACAACACAAAAAAAAAAAACCCACAACCCAAATGAAAAAACAACCCTATTGGTTTTCTGTTTAGGATTTTCAGGTTTTAACCACACATTTTTCAATCTTTCTACAGTCCATTCAGCAACATAACAGGTATTTACCAGTATTCTCACCAATGTCTTTTCTCTTTATCAGACCAGGTGAATTTTCTAAAATGCCTCTGTTGGAGGAAAGATACTTTTTCAGAGCTGCTTCAGAAATTTTATAGAGACAAAGTGCTTTCTGAACAGAGTGCCTTATTTTTAGAGGTGAAAAGCATGACAGCCTAATAATATGTTGCGACTTCTGAGACAAAAGCAAGCTCAAAAAACTACTGGGAACAACTTAGGGTTTATTTTCCTTTTACATTTTCAACACAGATGGGAAGGTGCTGTCTTGCTAGATGGCCTCATTCTCTTTTTAGCTATTTCAATGTTATTTAAGGAGTAAATACAGAAAGAGGGATTTGCCTTTTTAGAGAATCTCCAGTGCAGTGCTGTCAGCTTCCTTCTTACTGTCTTTTAATAGTATTTGTAATTTAGCATGAAAAAGCCCTACACCTCACGTAACTCAAAGTTTTCTATTATTGTAAAAAGTGTGAACTCTAAAGACTGGTTTTGTTCATGTAAGTAACTGCATGCAAATGAATGGACTGGAACCCCAAAATTCTTTTCTCCATAGGATAGCAACTTTAGATATCAATGACCAATATTTGAAAGTACTTCTCCCCAAGTGAAAGCCATTCCCCCATCCCAGAACTACGTATCTCAAAACTGCTACTCTGAAGTAGCAGAGAAAGCACATGCAAGTGTAATTTGCATTCTTAAAAGCCCCTCCCTCCCCAAGGCCAAATCCCATCCATCTACATATAGGTGTGGATATGTACGTAGTACAGCAACAGCACAACAGGATGTCAGAAGATCAAGAAAAGACGTCAAGAGGTTACAAGGAAAGAAGAGTTCCCATTAAACCTGCTCCTGGCCATTCTTTTCTATGAAGCAGAAGCACACAGAGACCTGAGAAGGGCTTCTATGCTACAACCATCAGTCTGGAATGCAAGACAGAGCCTGCAGTCTGATGTCTAAGCCAGCCACACGATCCGATAGTGCTATCCATACAAAGAGGTTAAAATTGTGTAAATGCCAGCATGCAAATTCACTATAACAGATTTGATCTTCCACTACCTAACTCCACTGAAGTATAAACTTTTTGTATTGTTTATGCACTCTGGGGTGTTCAGACATAAAGCGCTGCCATTTTTTGTAACTTCTCAAGCTTGTGGAATAACATCCCTCAAAGCAGACCCATTTTACCTTCCTGTTCAAATGGTTTTGACTTTTACAAGACTCCTATACCAACCATATTTCTATTATGCATTTACAGTTTATTTGCTGCTATGCATGGGAAGAAAGTTAAGACTGAAGACCAGTTACTCATTTCCTTGGCTTGTGAGAGCTGGGTCTGCTAAGCCACTTTAGTCACCTTTTTGTAGATATTTTAATTCCAGCAATGTTATTTCTATAAAGGTAAAAAAAACACTGCACACATTCTTTAATAGGCAGTTAGATAGAGAGCTGTAACTTAGTTTGGAGAGTACCTTTGCTGCACAATGCAATTCATTGCACAGATTCCCAGATCAGGCTGAAGCACTTATGATTATACTGTAATTTTTAACAACAAAAAAAAAACCTGAAGAAAACTAATCAAGTTTCTTTGCCTGTGATTTCAGACCAAGTATATACTATCTCTGAATATTTTAGTATGATGACATTTCCATCCCTATATCCAATACTAAATATTTATTTCAAGTCTGAAATTTTTCCAAACTATTAGGTTGATGTTCAATTTTAAGAATCATTCAAAACAATGAGTTGAGATAGTGACAAAAGCAGATAAGACTGTGTTTAGGAATTAATAACAGAAAAATAAAAGCTAATTGCTGAAGAATAATTAGCATTTATGGCCCATGCACCTTGTACAGAATAACTAACTCCGATTTTTCAGTAGATCCTCCTCCCAAATAGCCTTTAAGATAGGTACGTCAAAAATCCATCAATATTAATTTATAGCAAATGTTGGAAAATGAGAAATTCTACAAGACAGGAATGTTATGACAAAAATGCATTGGTATTGATGTATTCAGCACTGAAATGCTGAATTAAATTGAGGATTTGGGGCATTTAACTTCTGTACATACACTTCTTGTCAGTAACCACAAGTCAGAACTTTCTACAGTTACTGTACAGCAAAATTCATCACACTTCAGCTTTCGCTATACTATACATAGAGAATGTTACAGTGCATCAAATATACACTGTGGCAATGTTCTAGCAAATGTCGAAATCTTGACAGTTATCATTGTGGAATCACTTGCAGTGTACAGCTGGCATAAACCTTATGAACTTTTGAACTTTTCTGAAACACTTATTTTGACTTAAGTTAATTGGTAAGGCACATGAAGAGCAGTTACAAAAACATCTCAAAAAAATGAATAGCCCAAGTTTTTGAAAGAAGCATTTACACCATAGCTGCTTCTTCAATCTATTAGTGCTGTCTTGAAATCCCACAGTGACCAAACAAAATAAAATCAAGGCAGAACTGTTGTGAACTTGAGTACTGACTTTACCATCTATTCCTTTTCCATTGCATCTGGCACTTCAATATCCCCACAGCAGAAGGGAGCAAAGGGCTCCTGATGACTGAATAAAACTCACGGAGCATTAGTGGCAACACATATGCATTTGCACTCTGATTTCTAACATCACACTTAATCTACTCCTGCTTGAAAACTCTCACTTTGAAATACTCCAGGGATTTGTTCTCCTCTTTCCCTGAGCTGGTATGAATCAGTGTTATTTGTTAGTTCTAAAATGCTCTCTGTTGTAAAACCTTTTAAAATTTCATACTGTATAACAAAATTTATTTCGTATTCCTTAATCTAGCCACTTATTCTGCCTCATGATTCATTTTGTTAAGCAAGCCAGTTCCCATTCCCATTGCTGGATTTTTTTATTCTTTCCTTTTAAAATTCTAATATTCCTTTATACAATGTGTGTCTGCAGCCAACACATTCTGTTCATTTAGACAGAAGATACATTGGGGGCAATATTCCTTTTTAACTGAATGCCTAAGCAATCTTTAGTCTGTTTCCACAGTAGGATACCAGCAAAAACCTAAAAGAAAGCAGAGACAGAAATGCATATGGATAACTGAAATAGAAAAGGTAAAGTGTAATCAATGCTTACTAACTTTCATATAGGATCTAGAGACTTTTTACTTTAAATTTGTTTTACGCTGACATTATAATTGGCTTCATTAGTCTTGAAAATTGTCGCTGCAAGTCAGACAGGCTGACTGCCTGGCTCCTGCAGTTAGAAAATAACATTAGAAAATGCTAATTGTTAAATGAAATTTCAAGCTAAAATATCCTATATAGAAACACATTGCACTTTAAACACACAAATACAGAGAGTTTTAGAGCAGACAAGTAGAACAGGGATTTTAAAATACAAACTCAAATCATCACCGAAATGGGAAATAGGGTGCATTATAACTTTTAAGATTGAAGCTTATTTGAAAAAGCACACACAATAAACCCAGGAAACACTAAAGCTTCTAATGAAGTAATTCAACGAATAAACAAACCCTCCATGCTCTGCTAAACTGTTTATTTTGCACTTCTCATTTTTTCTAATATTTGTAAGAAACACCACATAGTACAAATTTCAAGGAAAACTTTTTGATTTGTGTTAGAGACAGATATTGTTAAACAGCAGAAACATGCAAAAATGTTTTGCTTAACATACATTTGCATTCTTAAAGTACTTATTAGTAAGAAGTCCCAGCAATGATTTCATACAAGGCAAGTCATTTATTGGGAGGAATGAGGGAGGGAGCAATTACAAGACCTAACTTTAATAAAATGGTTTTGATGAGGTCCTCCTTAGGCAGAGATTTAGATCTTCATAGATTTCTGCTATTTTATTAAATACTTAGGTATTCAAGTTTGCCTCTAACTGTCATCATCTTTTCCCTAATATGTCTTCATTAAAATATTAGCACAAGTTGAAAATGTTTGTGAAAAAAAATATACTCCCTCTTATACACAATGGTCTCTAAAATGGGCTCTTTCCCCTAATTACTCCATTGAGGCTTCTTCAGACTGTTGATACAAAATTCCTGTTAAGTAGCATACTAACAGAGGCATTGCAAAGTTGAGAGATAACTATCTTCACATGAAATCCAAACTGGATAAATCTAAAGAAGCTATTTAAAAATTACTTTGAAATCTGTCATTTATTCAGTTCTTCAGTCACATATGATTTAAGAGAAGAGGGAAGAAAAAAGAAGGAAAAAAAGAAAAAAAGACTTGAGAGTCTCCTGATCTCTCACATTGGAGAAAACACATGTTAGCCAAGAAAAACTTCACAGGTCTGCAAAGCCGGTTCATAAATCTTAACAGACTTTCAGAGCTCCGCTTTAAGTTCCAGATGTAAACACCATGACAATCTCTGCTAGAAACTGATATTCAAAAATCTGCACAGAGCAAGATTTCATTAGGGTTGAAATCTAGAAAGTGGAGGAGAAATTAGTGAAAGCAACAATGTTCCTTACCATTCCTCTCTTAGAAACGTCTGAAGAAACATCTATAAAGAGCATTCCAATGAACACCCGTCTTCTCAAAACACTTGCATATATCCATAGGGCCCCACACCTCTTAGCAGTGAATCTACTAACACAGATACAATGTCACCAACTATGGAAAATTCAGAAAAACAGAGATGCAGAAAATACAAGTTTTCTTAAAGACATTTTATCTGGAAATTCAATCAGTAGATAATAAAAATGGTGCACACTAAAGACAACATTTTCCCTGCTTTGCCCAAGTCCTCAAATAGCTCCCAGATTCTGCTTTGTCCATCTGAAGAGGATAGGCAACCAGCAGAAATAAGTGCTAAGGGTTTCACTGGGGAGACAGCACTTCTCACTACACGCTCAAGGCCATACACTAGAAGAAGCAAGAGCAGACAAGATGTACTAGTTACAGAATCCAGATGGAAGGAAAAAATGGATTTGGAAAATCAGATTCTGGCAAATCTTGTAGCAGTTTACAGTAGCTACAGTTAGCTATCCGCTCCACGCTCTTCCTAGGAGTTAGCCTGTTACCTCCAGTACAGGCAGGTATTACACCAAGAACCAAACTGAAAACTGGCTCAGCTGAAGTGCAGGAATGTGTTCCCTTAACACCACATAACAGAGAAGGGAAACTTCAGCACCTGACAGCCAACAGCCCCCAAAGATACTGTCAGGGGAGGTGTCATCACCACCCTCCAATCACTCCTCAAATTCTGTCACACTGCTACCATTCAGCTGCCACCACTTCTAAGATGACAGGGAAAGAGTAGGTTTTGGTTTGGAGATTTTGTCCCTAAATTTTCTTAGAACAGGGAAAATTTGTGCACCAGTACCTGCACCTAGTGAGGACAAATTATACATACATACACAGATGCACTGAACTATTAGTTACTGCTTAGGCTTAAATATAATCAGGATGCATTTATCTGCTGGCAAAAGCTATTAAGCAGCAGCACCTTTGACACTTCTGTAATATTCTGTGTTCAAAAGATCACAAAGAAATTCACATTTATATATTAAATAATACAATAATCCAGCAAGATGCATTTTCTCTGTGTTTCCCCATGTGCTTTGTAAGAGATAACAATTACAAATGCTATTTTCTCTTGTAAGGCTAATGTAGTTTTCAAAATAATCTTTATGTATTACTACAAGATATGTTTTCCTGCAATTGCTCAGATAGCTACTGGATACAAAAAAATAGTTTTTGCTTATTCCAAGATCCCCATTTTTAAAAAAAAAAAAAAAAAAAAGTCAGCAGCAGACCATTATGCTGTTCAAAGGAACCATTCTCTTTTTTTCTGCCTAGCCTTAAGAAAGTAGTAACAGCTGTACTTCGTCGAATCAAAGTTCACTGTAGCACCATGGAGTTTGTAGCACTGTAGTCTCTCTCCTCTTTTCCCACTGTGGCCTAAAGCAGATGCCTCCAGAAGAGTCTTAGGACAGGCCAAGAATATAATAATTTTTCTTCTCAGGCTCCGTTGGTGTTCACAGAGTCTGAGCCAGAAATGGTCCATGTATTAGCTCTCACTTCACTAACCTTTTCAGTCTCTTACTGAACCCATGCAGACCTTTCATATCCACAACATCCTGCAGCAAGGAGCTTCATAGATTCTCAAAGTTTACATGGATTCAAATCATGATCACCAAACTGAAAATCATTAAGCAGTACTCAATAACAGACCCTCAAAAAAAACCTGCTGCAGAGTTTTTGGAGTTTATTCTCTTAAGCAGTATTAATGGTACAAACTACAGGCTTTGAAAGAAGTGTCTCAGATTCAAGGAAGACTGTTCTAAGACACAAATGCAGTGGTTTAACATTTCCATTTGCGTGAGATAAGGACTTTGGCAGTTGGCATCTTTATTCGAGGGAAGCTTGCTTATTTGCTGCTAGTCTTCACATTTTGTTTGAATGTAAGTTAATTATCAATGGACTTGCTGGATTGGAATAGGCATTCCTTTATATGAATACACAGAATACAGATGAAGTTAAGCTCCGTTCTAACTGCTCATGGCAATTTAAGTCTATGAAGTCTAAAAGACTTCCTGAAATTTAAGCAGTGCATCCTCTCACCACAAAACACTTTTCTGTGATGAAATACCTTTTCCTTCCACTATCACTTTGGATAGATATTGCTGGTACATCTAACATCAGCTGACTTAATGCATGTTGCATGTAAAACCTGACATTTCCTTAATTAATCAGTTGCTGAATGACTTCCTACCTTCTGTATGACTTATGATTAATGAAATTTCAAGCATCAGGGTCCTTTTTGTCAATGCTTGAAGGAAGTATGCTTTTGATCTCAAGCATACATAACATTGATCAACTCTGAAAACAATAACCAGACAGTGATCCATATGCTATTCTACAAATTCAAAACTACTTCCAAATACATAAGTACTTCAGGCATGACTAAACTAAGAAAAAGGTTACCCAAGCTGTTAACTGCACTGGTTGCAAGAGATTTGAGCTGAGGTATTGATAAGGACAAATATCATTGGTTTTGTAGTCTTTTACTAACTGACAGCACATTATTGAATGAATACAGGCAAGAATAAATTATATACATGTTCTTACAAGATTTTGTAAAATTCAGTAGAAGCATCTTGGGTAGTTAAGGTATTTCATAAAAATTGCTGTAAGAAGCGTTGGGGAAAAAAAAGAGAATGACTTCTGTCATGGGATTAATGTCAGCAGGCAGGAAGATCTTGCAGGGACTGTAAAAATTTCAGAGCCTGGTGAGTAAAGTGGTCTTAGTTTTAAAGTGTCTGACTAGAATAGTGTGATAATTCTAAAACTATTAATTTAGACATACTAAAGATTACTAACAAACATCACAATCTCTCCTGAAGTATTAATCCAAAATCTTCTTAGTTTTGTTTATTGAATTCTAGCACTCAAACCCAAGGCAACTGCTATGACGGTGCTTTCATACTGCTGACATAACTCAAACAACAGTACAGGTGAAGACGAAAAAAGTGTTGACTGTAGGAGGAAATTAGCTTGAGACTTCAAGCACGTAACAGCTGACTATGCCCTACTTGTGCAGAAAACCATAAATCCAATATTCTATCTTACAGATAGTAATAAAGTTTGATGAAAGTGCTACTTAACTTGAAATATAGCAACAAGTAACCAGAGTGGAGCAAACCTGACTGTATGCTGTGTAACAGCTCCCTGTTACCATGGGGTACTTGTGGGATTCTTTAGGGAAGGCAGAGCACTGAGCAACTGTCTTGACAGTCTATAATAACAAAAAAAAAAAAAACAACAAATGGTATTCCTTTGACACAGGGAACTAGTTGAGTCCCTATTATTGGTTTACATTCCTCTCTGATTCCATCCTCAAAAGACTTTGAGGCCACCACATTATTTGAGGCCACCACATTATTTAGTCTGATGTCTGAAGCTTCAATCTTGTTTTGCAAATGGCCACTTCTCTTGGTAGCTCAAGGCACCTAGCTTAGAGGTACGAGTATTAAGGAAGTTAGACGCTTTTTGAAAGGCAACTATAAACACGACATGATTTAGTACAAATTTGCTCCTGAATTAAAAAAAAAAAAATTCTTGAAAAATCTGAAGTGTTCATTAAAGACACAAATATAGAACACAAAATATTTAAAAGCCTTCCTAAATGTAGCTGCGTTGTTTCCTCATGAGAACATTCAGTGCCCCTCCTGTAAACACATTATACAGCAACACTCACAGAGCTACAGGGGATATTTTCCTAACTGTGGTTTACATGCAACTTCACCATTCACCACAAATGAGATATCACAGAGGTAACAATGAAAATTTTAACATTTTAAGTGAAATAGATAAATTTAGGTGGATAGTTAAAGATTTAAAAGCATGGAGATATGCAGTCTAGTTATTTAGGTGATATATCATCTAACATGATCTTAATAGATACAAAATAAGAAAGTGAAATGAATTCTGTGTAACTTAAGATTAGCTGTATAGCCTAAAATACTTGCATGAAGGGTTGCCCAAGGTTCCCTACAGTTCTTAGTGAATCATAGTAAGAAGCACGTATGTCACATCAAATCTGATAGAACATAACAGCTCTCAGCAACGAAATCCACTCTAACCTTAAATGTGCGCGCTGTCAGTTAGTTTATTAGCTTTAAAAATATGTATTTTTTCAACCACCACCATAATAATGGTTACAGCCCTTGTCTCAAACTGATTCTGAGGGAAAGTGCTGTGAATTCCTGTAATGTCATCAGTAAATGGACCTTGCGCTGTCTGAAAGAAGAGGCATTGTTTTGTGTAAGAGAAACATTTGTGTGTTCAAAGAGGGCGAGACAAACAATTGATGAAGAACACTAAAAAATATTTTCTAAGCAAAAGTTAATCAAAGAAAAACATTTAAGTGAAACTTCCACTTCCAAACAGAACTTATCAAATTACTTGGTTTAAAAAAGAAAAAAAAAAGAGAGAGAGAAAGAAAGAGAACACTGCATTAACAAAAACAAAAAAAATTGGCATATCCAACTCTCCTAATTGACACCTGCCTTGCTTGTAAAGCCACGTGTTCTCTAAATGGGCTTTCTTGCATCTTCTACACATCAACAGGAGATTCATAACCCTGAGCCAGCAAACAGTTCAACTTGGCAAAATATGAAATTCTACTATTCATATTCATGTCAARTAATATGCTTCTTCGAAGAGATCAAAGTTGCATCATATGGAGAGCTCTGAATATGATTAAGGGTACTGGAATCACAATAAACAAACAAGTTTAATTTGCATTTAAAATAAAAATATCAAATGATAGACAGAAACAAATGCATTCAACTTAAAAAAAAAATTATTTCCAAGACTAGGTAAGCAGTTGGAACCATACAGTTTGCACTGTATTTTTAAACCTTTCTCCACAGCGTAGATGTTTCAATGGAACAAAACAAGTAAAGCAACAGGGAAAACATTAAGAATAAAATTGGGTTGGTAGATACAGTCAGCACAGTTCAGTCAATAGTTAAAATCTCAGTATGCTTTCAGGGGCTATTATCCTCACTTCGGCATTCTGTTTATTGTTTTAGCCCATCTGCAAAGCATGAACACTTGGAAGTATACTATTCTTTTCTATCATAGATTTTGTTCGCACTTCAACATTGCCCAGTTGAACAGATATGCCCTCTCATATCTACTGTAGATCAAAAAGTTTGTCTCACAGATGGCTCTTCCCTGTGAAGGAAATGTAGTAATTATAATTCATATTTTCTGTCCTGATTACATTGCCTCCTTCAGTTTACTAGCTGTGGGTTTTCAACACAGACACTGCCCATTCCCATGGTTATCAGTAGGATAATTTGTGCTCTGTTTTCAGTTTTAAAGGGCAAACTAGAGGGTATTGTAACACTTATCAGGATACAGGGAAATAAATTTTCCACTGTTGCAAGCACAGTGCAGTTCTTTGCTTGAAAGCAAGCACTGACACTCAGCCTATTTGGTTCCTAGTTCCTACATCCCTCACGTGACCACTGGTGCTCACAGTGTGGTACTTACAAAGCATAACTTTGCCCAGTGCTGTTCGTCACATCACTTAATAGCACGTCTGAGGTTTTTAGATATAGCAGCAATGAACCATGTGTATGTACACACACATTATTTGATACAAAATTACTTGATCATGAAAACTCCAAAGATTCAGAAGAGTCTGTATTTGTGCCAGGCTTGTCATTCTGTCACAGATCTTCCCAGTCAATCAGACTGCTTATGATGAAAGGAGAATGCCAACGAGAATTTTCTTTCCTTTTAGCGTAGACGACCAAATACCATTACATTTTCACCCAATAATATTTTAGTGAGACACCCCTAATCTCTTTCAGGAGCATAAAACGGAAGATATCAGACTCTACTAATTTCTCACCTCATATTCAAATGTGGCATACTGATATGCTGTTTGACTACTGAGATAACAGGAGATACAGGTTTCAGTGTATGAAGTAAATAGCACTAAAACATTTGGTAGGCAAAGTAATCTCTTAATTTTTAAGTACAGAAATTAAGAAAACATCTTAATTTACAACTGTCAGACCCCTATCCAAATCTTGAGCCAAATATTCTGAGAGGAAAGCGAACAGAAGAAAGAGGTTACAGTTTGGTTCAGATCAACCTGCACCACCACCAACACGGACAGAAATAAAGACCACTCAGTGGCATTTTAAAGAAAGGAATTGAATTCAAAATTTAGATCTTTCGCCTAGTAAGTATTCTTATAAATATAAATCTGCCACTATCACAACTTTCAGAACTGTTTCTCGGAGGTCATTGTTCTGTATGAGGACGTTATATTAAGATTCACTTTACATGAATAAACAAACTAGCCCATTTATTACAGTTATCTGCCCAGTTTTATAATTTCTTGACTGAGGCATAGCCTATCCATTTCCCAAAATTACACTGTCCAGAGAGAAAAGCGTGAAGGAAGAAGAGGAAACAGAAGGGCAAAAAAGGAACACATTTACACACTTCCTAGTTCAACAGAATGCATCGGAGCAAAAACTCCTACCATTGCACCAGCCTCTCCTCAGGCATTCAACATCTTCACAGAGATCAGTCCCACAAGTAAAGATAAAATTCAAATGGTATCCACTGAACTAAAAAGGCTGTTGAGAAGCAAACAGGCATAGAAACTCTGCTCCATCTTTTATCCTAAATCAGCTGATTAACGCTAATTGTCAGCTACAACAGTTGAGGTACCACAGGAGGGTTTGGGGATTTTTTTTGGTTGTTTTGTCTTCTTCATAAACCAGTGTAGACTTTTTACCTCCTGCCTCTTACTTTGAATCTACTTCTCATTAAAACATGACAAAGAGGCCTGGTAGCAGACTTGGTATTTTAGAAAACACGCAATTGGATTGTGGGTGGTTGAGGTTTTGGGGTGTGGTTGGGGTGGGGGGTTAACAAAAAAAATAAAAAGATGACATGCAACTCGTCTGGAGGTCTTTCAGCAACTGAATCTTTTATTTTAGGTATAATCTGAAGGTAAAAATAAAAAAAAAGTTAAAGCTACAATCTGAACTACAGCTGAAAGTCTTCTCTGTAGTGTTAGACTACGTAATCACCTTAGTATTTTTGTTGCTTAAGCTGAAGATAATCAATGCACAGTACAAGTCCCATCCAGCAATTCCTCCTGCTCTGGCAACCGGAATAGTGGTATCATTATTAATGGCAGAAATCATAATCTGCTACCCCAGCAACAACTGTGATGACACAGATCAAAGACAAACATTAACTGACAAGGAACTGAAAATAAAAAAAGGTCTACTTTAGATACAACACAGTGAGCACTAAACAGAATGCAGTACAGAGGAGAAAATAACGTATAAAAAGGCAGATCAAATCTGTTTTCTGAAGATTCTTCACACATTAATCCTGAAGCGAAGGGTAAATTACAACCTGCTGTTTTGAATCATCTGCTCAAAATACATATTTAATTCTATTCTTTTCTTTCTCTTCACTGAAAAAGAACTGTGCTCTGCACTTTGCTCATATAAGGAAAGAATTATCTGACATGATCTGAATCCTCAGCTCCTTTGAGAAGACGGTATCTCTGTACTACATACACACGGAGTAGCTACTCTGTGCTTCTCTAACTTACCAATGATGCGAGATAAATAAAGCAGCTATCCAGGGCACTAAGGAATATCTCAACAGTGATTCTAATCTATGCTAGCATCCTGTGACCCCCCAGCCCCTCTGTATTTGGTAGCTCCTGTGCATGGCATATGCTTCGGTGTGAAAGCATACACAGCACACTTAGTTGCTGAGACTTCAGATTATTTTTCCATTGCTACAGGAAGCACACAGTTAACATTCCTCTGTTCCCTGTGCAGCTTCTACCAGTGGCAAAATTTCACCTGCACATTCACCAGAAAGTTTAGACATGACAGAACAAGCAGGATTTCAACCTTAAGCATATAAGCAATATTTCAGTTTTGTTTCAACTTCTGTTCTCCTCCAAGTATGTATCAAATTTAACAACACTATGTCTTGGGTTGTTTGTTTTTTGGGTTTTTTTTTTTTTTTGGTTGGTTGGTTTTTTTATGTTAAATCTGTGTAAGGCAGACAAAAAAGCAAATAAAATTTCACAAAAGATAACCATTAATGATTACAGCAGGCCAAGAGTTAAAGAAACAGACTGTTTTTTCTCAATATAGTAGCAAATTTATGATTAGTTCTGCAGACCGTGTGTAGTTTTATCAACATATTAATTATATATTTTGCACTGATTCTACACCTTTCGTCTTTGTAACAGAGAGCTTTGCAACTGTGATAGGGAGGATGCACAACAACTTCAAAGCTTTGCAGCATTAAAAACCTTAAGCACTACTTTATGGCTCTCCAGTCATTAACACATGGGTATCAGTAGGGCAGAGAACAAAACTCCTCACCTGCTACCTGGGGACAACTGCTGCCACTGTGCTGGAGTAGGAAAAGAGGCCAAGTGCAACATGGTCTTCTGTTTTATCTGACCTTGTGATCATTTAGCACTGGACTGGCAGCAGAGCACAGCTGTCAACTTTTCTTTCCAAAATACACAATAAAGCAGGCAAGCTAAACCTGTCCTCCACCTGAAGTAGTTTTTGAAAGTAAGTTAAAAACCTCATGAAGGATGAATGGACTAAGGAAAAACTATTTCTCAGCATGAAACGGGTTAGTTAAGCAGGGAGATGAAAATTCCTATCGTGATACTGACACCTGTATTCAACAATGTTTTCTCGCATAAGCTATTTTGCCACAACTTCACAGTACTATTCATTCTGTGGTTTGTACTGACACATGAGAAACATATGAAGAGAGGCAGCATTTCTGTAACATTCAATCATATAGGGTCCATAAGGTACTGTAACTGGGCAGATTCAAAAAGAGAAAGACTATTAAAACCAGGAATTAAAAATATATGTGTTTGTTTACTTCTAATGTAGTACATTACATATGTAAAGCACAATACCAGTCAAAGCACCATATGAGGAGCTTGTAAAGGCTTGATATCATATACATGGAGACAGGGAAAAAGGCACATTTTGAAGTGCTCAATTTTCACTCCTGCAGAACTCCGCAGGAATAACTACGGGTAACAGTATTAGGGCCCTTACGCATTTGCAACATCTAGCACTTCTAACATATCTCTGTGTTTTACCAATTTTCCTGCTGAAGTGAGCTATGCAAATTCATAGAGATTAAGGTTCTTATTTGTTGTTCTTTCCAGACACTCTTAAAAAAATCTATTATTTAATACCACTCCAGTTTTTATTGCAACAAAAATGATCAGCACTTACAAGTGCAGCTATGTTCTCAACTCCCTTTTATTGCAACAAAAATGACCAGTACCTACAAGCATTAGCACATTCTCTTCTCCTTTTTTTGAATAATTTTCAGTATGTACAGAATTGGAGCTACTCAACCAAGGTAACAGGAATGAGAGACTGCTGTTCTCTGAGACTTAAGACACAGGACTGCTGCTGYGGAACAAGATACTAGCACTATAGCACATCATGTTTAGTCCAGATAGAAGACTCCTTATACTGGGTGATACAACCTTAGATAATGAGACAACGTAAGTGACTAAAATACCTTATTTGGCAAAGGGAGAGAGACACGGTCAAGAATGCTGTGCTACTCTCTGGCTGTGGTTCCAGCTCTTGCAGAAGCTACACCTTTCAAACTTCACGTTCACTGGCAACCCTGACCCACAGTAATGCCAGAGTTACTTCTGAAAGACATGAGCTGATAAGCTGTAGATCATCTTTGCTCAGTCTTCCATCACAATCCTTTCCCTATGTGTGGTTTAACCTTAACAGATGATCAGCCCACACTGTATTCACTGAGTCTACTTACTACCTGGTCGGTAAGGTAAGGTAATGGGGAAATTGGTCTAAGCAGAATACAAGAACTTCTGACAGCACAAGTAACTTAATACTGCAAGAGAACAGGGAACCTGATCAGCAATTTCAGATGCCCTTAGAAGCTGAAGAAAGCTATGCAACAGAACACAAAGCTGGAATAGAAAGTTGTGCCTACTACAAATGATAGACTGAAATTTAATTTCTAGCACTGCTAACAAGTTTAGGAATTGCCTATTATTTACTGCAGCTTTCTCCATTTTGTGTGCGAAACAGTGGAATTCAGTTTCGCACACAAAATGGAATTCAGTTCAGAAAACATCCTAGAAAAGGAAAATTAAGCACCTTACCTAGCATAACATCTGTTACTGGATTACTGGTCAGTGATGGGAAGGTAGGTGGACAGTAGTCTGCAGTCAGAATTCAGCCTGCCAAAAAAGCTAGTGGTTTCTTTGGGCAGAGAGTGTCCTGAAGCAACAGAGAAGTCCTTCATGTTCAAGTGAAATCAGAGTTCTGAGGCTAAGGAAATAAGCACCTAGCAAGGAACAAAAAGACTAGCAAGTTCTCCATACTACTAGGAATAAGCTTTGGAATCATCTGTGAATTAGGAATGAAATAATTTAACAGAATGATGAATTTTCAAAATGCAAATTTTGTAGATCCTGCTTTAGGCTTTTTAGAGTGTTTTGCTATTTTTTGCTCTCACATCATTAGCACTGGTAACAAGAAATCTAACAAGAAGAACTTATAGTATTATATTCTAATCAAAGTCTTTGATGTTCATTACAGACTTAAATGAAGTAGTACATAATCTCATTTGGAAAGAAGAAGAAATATCATTTCCACTTGAAAAACAGAAAACAGGATAAGCCAAAGAAAAATTTAAGGCTACATTATTCAAAAGCGTATATAAATATAAAATAACAAATGGTGCAAACGCTAATGTCTTTGGCTTGAACCATATTAAAATTTGGTACTGAAAAATCACAATGCCCTAAAATCAGCAATTCACAAATTTCAGCCTATGCAGCCTTCTGAATCTTAATGAAGGATGGCTGTAAGAAAGCCCTTGTCAGCTACCAGAATGAATTTGGGGTAGACAGAACTCTAATATATTTATTTCTTATTTTGGGACACAGTCACAGGTACACTATTGTCTATTTTTATTCTTATAATTTGCCACCTGAATTTAAAATATATATATATAAAAAAAACCAATTACCTTCCATATTCTAATAGGATAGCAGAATTGCATTAGATGTACCTAAAGTATCTAGCAGATCAATATATTTGCAGCTTAAGACATGCTCATAAATAGCAGGCTCCTAATTTTCTTGCAGAAAGTATCAGAAGTAACAAGTGAATATTACACATGATTTTAACAAAGTACAAAACCTCACGGATAAAACCCCAATCCTTCCGGTCCTGTACACTGACTAGAAATTCCTGTGGAGAAGCAGTCAGATGCAACTGTAGCAAAACATCAATCCAATAACTGCAGTCAAATGATTCCTCTAGTTCAGCCTTTGAATTGCAATCATGTGGTTATCCTTGGGTTCCAAGCCCTTTTCCTTGTGTTTTTTTTTTTTAAAGGTATGCTATTATGTCTCCAGGCTTAATTAAGCAGAATGTAAAACATGGAGGATGGGAAACTCACAGGATATAAACATCAATGATACACTAATTTCAGCTGAGGACCTAACTCCAAAAGCATGAATCATTGCTATTAAGCTTAAGCAGAATTTCCTCCTGAGAACACCAAAAATAAACTGCAAGTTCAAGTCCTTTCACCCTTGAAGTCAATTAAATGAATTTTGCAAATACATCCTGCATAGTAAAAATGAGTAAAAACAAATAATCACATTAAATTAAACATTTCAGTTATCCCTCTGTGTTTCTAATTAAAGTTTGTGCCTTACATTTGGTTTGGACCTTGGGATTTTTCTAAAGTAAGAGTGAAGGAGGGGAAGAGGGCTTTTTTCATATTTCTAGATTATGTTTTAAGGAATTTTCTAAGAAAGGGACAAGACTTGATGCAGCATGTCATGACTGTCCCACTCACTGTAACTATCTTCTTTGTTTTAGAAATAATGAATTAACCACCAGATCCTTCTTCCACCCACAACATGCATGTGCACGAAATAAGCCTCTATGTAACAGAACAAATCACTTCATGTTTTTTGAGACTTATTTGAAAGGATGAAAGATCTTTCTGAAAAATAAAAGATGTTTTTGCYTCCTTTCTAATAAAATGTAAAGTTGATTCTAAACCATTTTACCTGAACAATTACATAGATTTTTATTTGGCTCAAATCTCAGCTTGAGGCCTCTGGATAAACTAACGTCTTGCACAAAAATCAGACCTCAGAGGAACTGGAAGCTTTGTATTCATTATGCTTCAGAAAACCAACAACATAATTCAAAGTTTTTTGGTTTGTGTTTTTCCCAGAGATATTTTATGTTGATAGTTTTATGTAAAACAGTGAATGGTTTACTATTTTCATTTTATTACTAAGAGCTTCCTTAAAGCATTATGGGAGAACAGTAACAAAAATACTGCTCCTTGCAATGTGGAGTTGGCTCTTTCGTCATTTTGGAGATTACTACATTGGCATACCAACCAAATAGAAAATTGTCAAATTACTACGCAGATAAAGCTACAGGAAATAAAATGAGAAAAAGCTAAGAAGCGTGCGCTACAAAATAAGATACTGCAATGTATGTAAAAGGTAGTTCCTTGAGATAGGTATGTAATACAGCTTGTAGAAAATACATAAAAATGGGTAGGAACAGAGCAAGTTAGATATGAACCGACACCTAGCTTTGCATACTTATGTGTCCACATAGGTGAGAAACAAGCAACTTGTCCAGTAAAGACTTATTTGATTTGCCCATTGTTTTCTAATGCCAACTCTACAGTTACACTTCGGCTCCAGCTACACTGTGCTCCTTATCAGATCCGAGAATGGAGTTCCTGCACTTTTCAATTCCCAGGATTATCAACAGTATGTTCATTTCTCAGTGCTGCTCTGATCCACAACAACTTATTATGAGTCCTGATGACTGTTTGTTTACCCAGGCATTCCACAGCACTGGTCTTGCCCTGCTTCTCTTGCTCATCACACATGGAAAATTCACAGCACAGACTGTGTGGTCTACCCAGGTCTCCTGACACAACAATTATCGTTCAACATCTACGTTGTAGCACTACCTTGTGCCACCAGAACCTTGCAATGGAGCTGTACTGGAAAACTAATTGGTCTATGTCTTAAAATACATAGTAAAGCATTCAGTGGTCTTTGAATCTAAGTCACATTATACAGAGAACACAGCACTGTATTAATTCTTAATCCAAAATTAAAGAGACTTGTTCCATATTATAAGAGCACAGGTGCTTTTTAAAGGGGGAAGATATGATTAATAGAGCTATTGTGCTTTTCCCTGATACCATAAATAAAATATACATCAGAATACTGACTTCAATGAAAACAAAAATCCAACAGCAACAAGCACAAGGAGTTTAGTGTGTTCAG
Source organism: Phoebastria nigripes (assembly GCA_035582835.1). Taxonomy (NCBI): domain Eukaryota; kingdom Metazoa; phylum Chordata; class Aves; order Procellariiformes; family Diomedeidae; genus Phoebastria; species Phoebastria nigripes. Next base: position 390,085 of record JAYKAV010002927.1, on the reverse strand, counting down.
CCTGGCATGCGGGTTTCTTAGATGATCTCTGCCTGCACAACAGAAGGTCCCTTCCCTGCAGGGCAGCAGGGCATGAACCCTCTGGAGCAGGAATCTCAAACAGTGATGTGTCAGGCTGGGGTTGGTCCTTGGCTCCACTTAATATGTACATGGTGGTTTTGCTTCAGCTAATCAACTCCTACCATTACACTTGAAGAGGAACTAACAGCATCGAAGTAAAATTGAAGGGGGGGTGGGGTGGGGACACAGGACGGGACGGGACAGGGGGGACGGTGCAGGGAAGATGCAAACATTTCCATGAGATAAAGTGTTTTATCAATGCTATGAGAAGCCAATATTAAAGACAGGTAGAGACACTACAAGTCATAGTTTAGTTAAGTTTGTACAAAAGACTTTCAGGTATGGTAGAAAACCCAATCATTATTTTAACAAAGTAATTCTTGCAGGAGGAAATCTATTGGCAGAGGATGCCAGCTGTGACCGATACATACCTGCTGCTGGGCAAGTGTACTTTTGGGACCCCTGATAAATAGTCAGTAGGTAGATGGCAAGGATGCCCAGAATACTATACACCAGCAACATGCAAGACGGACAAGGGTTTGTAGCCATCTCCCATTATCTTTCTTCCTGCTAGTCTTGTACTCAAGTCTCATAATGAAAGTTTTTTTGTCTCTCTCATATGGAGAGTGCTTCAATGCTAAAGGCAGTGGCTTTTTTCCTTTGTGGCTGTAAATTTGCAGCTAATTGTGCCAATAATGAGAGGGCTTACACAGTCAGTGAGTTAGAAGGAACCAGAATTCAAGAATATAATCACTTTTTAACCCCCACAAAAGGAAGTATCAAACACTGTCAAATGGTACAAAATGTATTCCCGAGTTCCAAAATTAACAGAGAAGTTACAAATAGAAATATTCAAGGTCAGGGTAGATTTTCTACTGATTTTTRTTAAAACAAGGAGTGTGTACACACAGTAATCCCGAAAAGCAAAACATGCATTACATGAGTTTGGACTTCACAGGTCAATGCTTTGCTATGACACACAAAATGATCAGGCAGTTAGCACATCTGATGAATGGCATACTGGGTAGCCCTTACATAGAGATTGCTGCAATTAATCACTAAAAGTGTCTGATGGAGTCTTACACAACAGTAGGGATTTTTATTTGAACATAAAAAACACCCCAAAACTATGAGCTTCCCTTTAAACTTAAAAACAAAACTCAAATGTTATCAATGTTTTTACCACCAACCATGATAGCATATGCAGTTCCTACCCTCTGGGCCATTCTTTCCTTATCTTCTCATTGTAGTTGGTAACAAACACAGTGTATAATTGGACTCTGATTTTGTGTAAACTCGTTAAGATGTAGCCAGCGGGTGAGTCAGTCACAGTGCTTTTAACTCCTTGCACTGTTTTAAACCATGAAAAGCTGCTCAACTATCAATGAAAAAAATAGGTCATACTGGGGGAAAATAAGCAAAACCCTTAAAGTACTGAAAAGGAACACCTGAAACCAGAACTTAAGGATGACCAAGAAAATAATTCAAATATCATGAAAAACAATTCCTCCTGTACGTTAATCACTCACAGGAGGATGGTAGAGAAGAAATCCTTGTCTGCCTATGCAACAAGTGGGGATTAAGATGTTGCAACTATTGTTTGCATATGGTATCGTAGCTAGAAAATGAAAGTTTGTAAAAAAAACCCCAAACAAAACAACAACAACAAAACCAAAAAACAAACAAACAAAAAAAACCAACCACACCACAAAAACACACACACAAAAAAAACCACACCAAACAAAAACCACACAAACAAAAAACATGTCCTGGGTCATTTAAAGGTCCCATTTCCTCCACACACACACACAGAGTTGACAAATGTTGACAGAGACCCAATGAAAACTTTAATAAGAGAAACTCAGGCAGGGTGGGGTGGGCATTTGGAAAGTTACAAGCAGTAGAACAGCTCTACCTGAAGTCCTTCAAAATACCATGAGAACACAGGACAAAAATATAAAGAACTTTAGAATGAAAGTTTCAGAGTTAGGAAGGGGAAAACAGAAGGAATTAAGTTTGGAAAACTGAGCCTAATTCCCAAAATGCTTTCAGAAAATTACTGCAGGGAAGCATGTGTATAGTTCATTATTTATGCCTAGAAGTATACATGAATATATATACTGAAGAATACTGTCAATACTGAAGAAAGATGAGAGGTATGCAGAAAGCCATCTGTGTCTATTAGTGCAATGCATGCTTAGAAAAAAAGAAACTAAGTTCCCTCTCTGGATATGGTATAGAAAAAACTAAGAACAACACACAACACAAAACCACACACCAAAAAAAAACCCAAAAAACCCACCACCAACCACCATAAAAAACCCAAACAAACACCAACAACGTGAAAAGACATCATACTATGCAACTATACTGTGAACATCGCTTCTCAGGAGAGAACAAAAAGGTTTATACACGAAGTCTGCCCAGAAACCAAAAACACAGGAGCAGTGACTGAACTCCAGACAGATTCCGAGGGACTGAGTCCTTCCACATTAGTCTGATGGGTGCCAACTGAAAATAGTTTACTGAGGAAAAAGATGTTTTCAGCATTGTAAGGGTACGGTAGGATGACATTTATTTTCCCCCCCCAGTTTCCTCAGTGTATCTTACTTATTCTGTAAAGCAAAGAGTTATGCCTACAGTTTACCTGGCGCAGCTGCTATGTTCTTGCAAGAGGGAAGAAATTGTCTCTCCTAGAGAAAAACCAAGTACACCCACCCATGAAACTCCCTGGAAAGCAAAATACAGGGTAGGGAAAGATCCATTAAGCATGAAAGTTGTGGTATAGGTACAGATTGACAGACCCAAGGATAGGGACCTTGAAGGCACAAGTAGTAAACCAGAACCCTTACTCATCACAGTGAGGAAGCAAAAAATGAAGAGAAGAGACTATGTGCAGTTCATTTCATCAGAACAAACCATTGAAAGCTCCTGGGCTGAAAAGCAAGGCCAGAAGACAAGGCTGCTAGAATCTGCAAGAACCCAGGTTGATTGCTTTCCAGCTTCATTTCTCTCACGCATCAGTTTTCCATAGAACATCCCTAAAATGTAAATAAATCTAAATAAAGTTCTTACTATTTAGGCAGTTTCTATTATGGGAAAAAAATATGAAAGAAAACGATGCTTAAGACACTGGAAGACTTTGATATCACCTGGCAAATTAATATCCATCAAATAAAGGTTACAGGTTCCAACTTTAGGAAGGTCTGGCAAGGTCCTGTTACATTTTAAAAGTGCTCTAATAAGCTTTCACACTTTGAGAGTCAGTTGAAAATGTGAATTTGCACTGGTTTTCTAAGTATATTTAGAATTGGCTACAAAGTACATTCTTGTCAGACTGCTATGCCTTGATTCCCAGCAATTTAAAGATTCTGATGTCCCCAAAACATCAAGGCAATTTTCAAAATAACAGCTACTGGAATTTGGCCAGTAAAAGGTCTTGCTAACAGGCTTTACCTCCTTCCATTCAGGTCTAGCTGTAAACCATGCAGAGAGACAAATATKCAAAAGTCAACCAGAAATTTTCCTGCTTTCACTATTATATTTACTGTAAAGTGAGTTTTTATACACTACTTTACTGACTAGCAAATACCTGTGCTACTTGTCCACTGCCAGCTGCTGCCATCTGGTAGCTACGTGAACTACAACATAGACTTTATTCTTAAAATTGCAGCTAACCTACAAGCTTTCTTTTAGATTGATGCTGCAAGAATTAGAGTTGATTCACAGTTGTTTTGCCTTTCTACAATGTCTTGTCAATTCTGTTGGTGGGCGGGTCAGGCTTTTTTGTGTGGGGGTTTTTTTGTTTGTTTTCTTTTGCTGGGTTTTGTGGTTTGTTGTTGGTTTTTGGGGGGGGGGGGGGGGGGGTTTTTTTTGTTTGGTTTGGGTTTTGTTTTTGTTTTTGTTTGGGGTTTTTTTGGGTTTTTTTTTGTTTGTTTGGGTTTTTTTGGGTTTTGTTTTTTTTTTTTTTTTAAGAGAATTTGAAAGATTTGTTCCTATTTTGAGATGTGATTCAGCAGCATTGTGTGAAGCTTTTCAACAAGTGAGTTAGAATTCTTCTATCTGTTTTTAGCAAAAGAAAGAGGCTGTGTGGGAAGGCATGTGGAAAGTGTGGGAGTTCAGAGAACGTTCATTATGTAACTCAGCAGGAAACAGAAATTCAAGAAGCCGGGGAGAAGCCAGCAGAGTGAGCAGTCAATTCAGCAGTATGTAAGAGCAAGCTACTGCATCTTCAGAGGCTTTAAGTTATGTGTCCTCCCTCTCCTTCTTAAAGCTGTCACTTCCTCAGATTCAAAGCCAAAAGGGATCCTTAAAAATCCTTAAGCCACCACTGAAAAGTTCATACTGGCCAAACACAAGAAGTACAAAATTATCCTGAGTATCTTGCATTAATCTTTGAAATTACTGTATGCTTCTCCTTGCTGTCTGCTCATCTTGAGCTCATTTTAGCTGGTTATGCATTTGCTGTAATTCCAGGAAGTCCAAAAATCTGGAGACAGTTTCAATACAGATACTAGTTTTATAATCTGAACCGTCTTAATTATAGCAAAGTACAGTAAAGCTGGAATGTGTAAGGAATCCTCATCAACTCAGAAGCTGTGCCAAGTGAAAATTGAAATGTTACCTAACTTCACAAACAGTGGAAGGAAGTTCGTTTCTACAGGAACATTTACAGTGAACCCAGCAACATTCCTGGATCAACAGACTGAAAAGCATTGGCGATTGATCTGGATGAATCCAGTACCCTATGGCTGCTCAGCTATCAAGTATTCTTCTGTGCACATCAAAGACTATGGTGATAAAAAGAATGAACCAAATGAAACATAATTTTCTCTTGAACCACAACGTGCAGTGAAAACACAGTGCATTTTACAGCTGGAGTAATATACTTTTTCAAAATTAAATATTCTTGATTGCCTACAGAAGAAATTAACTTCCAGAAAAACTGGCAGAACAGATCACAGAAAAAAGAACAGAATTTTCTCAGTAATTATGGCTTGCAATCCTGGAGGTCTTCCACTCCCTAAAATATTTCAGTTATCACAGGCATGTTTGCATGTCACTTCTGTGACTTGATCTGGAAAAAAAAAAAATTTAAAAAATCATTTTTTCTCCATATTGAAAATGAATTAACACATTTACAAAGAAGCAGGTTGAAATGTAAAAATAAAATACAGTATCAGTGACTGTTTTCTGGAGCATCTGGTGCTAGAAGTGTCCTTGACAAAATTTTATTCCTTGCTAATGTTTAGCTCACACCTAAGAAATCCCCACAGAAATATTACAAAGCTATCTCTAGCCATCTTTGTAAGTAACTGTTTTCTGCTAACTTCAGTACATTCCTGCAGAAAAGCACCAGCATCTTTTGCATACACAGAAAATTCCTGAAGCCATGCTCTTTCTGTATTCGGGCTGCTAGAACTGGACAGGCAAAATTAGATGCATCTCAAGGTACTGTTAATATGTTATAATCAAAATTGCACAAAGGGGAAATTTAAAGATTGGCAGCACAAGCTCAAGTGTGACATTTCATATTCAATGGGAACACAAGAAGTTTGGGTTTGGAAATTTCCTTCTTAGGATATTTTCTATTACAGATAAAATGGCAGAACCATCCTGTCTATGCATTTAGGCTTAAAACAGCAAAAACGGACTTTCAGTGAATAATTACCATTTCTTGGGAATGTTTATCCCGAATTCTTTCTCTTATTTTCTTCTGTTTGTACTTCTTCACTTCTTGGATTAGTTTTGACCTGCTGTCTGTTCATTCACATTCCAGGCCTCAACTGCGCTCTCACATACCCCTTCCCCTCAGTTATTCCTTATGTCTTTCTCTRGGTTCTTCTCTCTCTTAAACATTTATACACATTTTCTCACTTATCTTCCCACACACACACTAGGCTGCACACAACATAGAGGGAGCTACCTTTTCCTATATTTTTTAAAAGAAGATGAACATGCTGCATCATTCATGTTTTTCCAACAGCTTCCAAAGAGTCACAAAACACATTACAGGAACAATCATCATTTAGTATTTCAGCCACTGAGTTTCACAGTCACTACTGTTCTTACAGCTCCTAACAGATGTACATTAGCTCTAGGACTCTTTATTTGCCCTCTGGCAAATTGTAAAGACTCAGCTGTAGCAGACCATGATTGATTTTGGTGTGATGCAGTGCTCTATGGTTGAAGACACTGAAGTGTCAGCTAAGTTCTTCCCAACAGGGTTTCTGCCTTCTGTAGATCTTTAAATAGAAACCATTCCATTAGCAGTGCAAATGCGATCTCAATGGACAATGATTATAGCGAAGGCCACCACTGTACAGGAAAACAATGATCCACACATAACTGCTAAGAAAATTGCACACAGTTATTGCATCAACCATAGAAAAACATACTGGTGAAAACTTTTGTTCATATTCTGCTAGCTCTAAAGACAAGAACTTACTCAAGTCTGTAAACTGCATTGTATAATAGTGTTTTAGTGTTTTCTACAGAACTCACCATTTTCAAAACAAACAAAAAGGCAAACAAACAAAAAACCCCCAACACACACCAAAAACTGTACAACCAATGCTAACAGCTCGAAAAGGGAAAATCCTCCAATAACCACACACATGGCATTTTCCTTTCTCCCCCTCCCAGCCCCACACAAAAGCCAGAACTTGAAGGCAGTCCTTTTTGGTTGATAGCAAATTGCATCCAATAACTGATTTTCTGTTTGAGTTGCAAACAGTGTATAAAAAACGTAACGTTTAACAGAAAACTTATTCTGGCTCATTTTGCCAAAACAAGCAATAGTTATGAGAAGCAAATTACTCCATTCGAAATGGAACAATTCACTTTCAGCACTTAAAAGCAGAGAAAATGCAGAAGTAAATACAGATGAACGCTGAAACAGAGAATGGGTAGAATAGCTCTGTTTCCTTCCAGGAGATCAAACTCCAGAGTTAGAACACTCTTAGCAACTGTGAGCTAAATCTGGATTTTCTTCCTTTGCTGGCTTAATTGCAAAGATTTCAATGAACATTTCTCACACAGGCAATCAGGTTCTGAAATATGCTGAACTGACCTCAATGTCAGGCTCTGGGGTTGCTGATGGGAGACTCCTGTCTGTAACAGAAAACTACTGCTCCACTTAGTATTAAAATAGGTGCATATTCATGGAATAAAAAAAAACAAGTACGATTTTGTGATGATTCAGACACTCATCTGGTAAGAAATGGATTGTGCTTGTCAGTAAGTGTTTGTTTATGTCAAGCAGAAAAGAATTAACAGAAAAGAGTAAGAGAGAGAACACCATCTAGCATGGAGGTCACAGAAGTGTCATGAACTGAAGAGACTAACAGCTCAAAATTGTTTGGGCAGAGAAAGAAATGAAGTATGGCTCTCATGTTTTAAAGGACTGCCCTAACCCATGAGTGGTAAGAAAAATAACCCCACAGTCCAACACCAGTGATTCTAGTCATTTCCCTRGAGAACAGATGAATTTGCATATTGTTTGTAGAGAAAAAACAATGGGAAGGCAGGGACAGAGTCCTACATGCTGTGATTCAGAGTACCTCCATTAAAATATTCCTGCTTTTGCAGGTCTATTGACTTCCCAGATACAGCTAAATAATTAGAGGCACTTATCAAAAAGGTATGGGGAAGCTCAACTTTTCTGCCATTTAAAATTAGTAGAACCTAGTGTTCTTGAAGTAGTAACGACGTCTTTTGTTTTAATTTTCAGATGAGGGTCACAACTTGCAAGTCTTCATTCATCATTAAGGAAGCCAATGTTTTCTGAGTAATTAAAAATCTTTTCAGAAGAAATAATTCAGAAAATAATACAGCAATGGATAGGGCATACAGCAGGAGTGCGCTCTCACTTGTATTCTAAATGTATGAAAGACTTTCCTAGTAAAAACTATCAATGTACAAATGTTCACATGAATCCAATGACTCAAGAATATTTAGTGGAGATAAACAAATTAGCACTTTATTTGTGTTTATAGAGTTTATGTCAGCTACATGCCTGAAGAGTTTATGTCTATCCTTAAATGCTGAGCAAGTAAGTTTTTCCACTTTTTATATACAAATACATAGAGGAGTTGCACCGTTTGACTACATGCATATATGAAGTATACATGACTACACATATATGATGCACTGTGCTGCTAGATGACTTTCTGTATTCACCTTTTCAGAGTGGGCTCATCTTTAAAGTGCTGGATATGGAAATGAGCATGGAAGTGTTACCAGTTCAACTTGTGTTTAAGAGAAATATGTGCCATCTGTAATGCCTTATGCAGAAAAGGAATTCCCCTTTTCTTCCTCCAGTCTAGGATCTGACCTGCAAATCTAGTGAATGGCAAAGGGGTAACTTTTCCCAGAGCTACAACAAACTCGGCTCCTGCTAGAAGAACCACATAGTTAGTTTGAGAATAAAGCCTAAATTTAACATCCATGTAATTATGGGCAACAGAAATCTGGACACAAACAAAAAATAGAAAGGTACCTGTGTCTAAGATGAAGGCAAAAAGCTTGTATTGACAGAGACATTATGTGCATAATTTCTTTTGACGTCAATAGAGTTAAATGTCTAAATGCTAGAGTACTATTAACTGTAACAGTAAAACTCGGCTCTCAAATACAAGAGTACACAGAGTACATTATAGTGCACAATTTGTTGTTTTTAGATTGTTTGGATAAAATTCCATTCTTCAGAAGAAAAAAAAAAAAAAAAAAAAACACACTTCTGCTGCACCTCAGTATCAAGTTGCTCTTCAGTTAACTGAATCTTCACTTTCCCGAAAGAGCAATACAGATAATTGCCTTCTGTTGTTATTAATTTATAAGGACTTGTTCTCAAGTATTTAAGTATTTTGGTTTGTAAATACATTTTGTGGCTTGCCACTGAACTGCTACAATCTAAGTGACATTCCAAAATCAGCCGGTCTAGTCAAATGTTGGGCAGAAATGGATTCACAGCAAAATGATGACTGCTTCTACTTCTGCCTGAAACTATTTACACTTCACGGTATTTTTCTCAAAATGCATTCTAGAGGGCTTGATCATTCTTATCCAATTGCATTCAGAGATATTCTACTGTTAAGTTCAATAAAGAAATGTCTGCCCAGTGAAAGACTGTGCTCCTGAACTGCTTGTACTGATACACATAAAAACATTTCCGCTGAAACAGGATTAGACTTAACGAGAAACAGGGTTCAGCCCATAAAGCAACTTGAGCATGAACAGCTTACTTGTGGATGAACTATCAAAACCATGTATTTGGTGAAAGCAAAAGTATTTTTATTTGTCTGGATTTTCTTTCCTGTTTCTAGATCACCTTGCCCCCATTCTGCCTTCCACAGTATTTTCCATCCAGAGATCTGGAAACTGTTTACCAGGAATGAATAATTTTATCCTTTTTTTTTGTGTATGTGTGTGTGCATGCATGTTTGTGTTTTAAGTAAAAGCCTACATACATGTGCACAGCAAGGCACAGAAAACTGACACAAATAGCTTAAGGTCATGCAACAGATGAGTAGCAGAGGCAAGAAAAGAACCCAGGTTGCCTGACTCATCTTTGCACATATCGGAATAGCACTTCCACATATAAGAACAGCACTTCCACAGAATTTGATACAGTAGTATCCCAGCACCTGGCAGCACTACTGTAATTCAGAAAAGTCGCTTTATGCTTATTTTATAGGCAAAGAACTGAAGCACTCAAAAATACTAAAACTTGAAACCACAGGGGCACACAGGCACCAAAACCAATCATTAAGAATAGTTTCTAGGGAGTCTTGAAACCATTAATAGGGTAATTCACGACACCTAATTTTAAGTCAACTAGGCACAGTGCCTGAAGATGATTTTCATCCATAAGCATCCAAAGTAGCTATGTTTATCCTTTTGTGCACACTCAGAAGCAACCGGTTCTTGTCAATGTTCATAACTCTGTTAACATGTATCCCCTGCTGGGATCAATAAACAAGGTAATCCTCCTTCRTGATCTGTAAAACATACACCTATCATAACAGGCTCAGCAGATAACATAGCAGTGACTGCTCCTACAGAAAACGAGAGGTTATCCTTTTCCAGGTAACTTAGCCAAAATATCAAAGACTTGGATTAAACCTTCAGATTAAGACAATTCATACTCATACTTCTGATCCACCTAAAAAAAAAAAGTCCTAATCACAACATGATCGTGATCAAAAGCTGATCAAGTGACTGAGCAGCACACAACTCCTGATGACAGCCACAAGACACTCCTGCTTTCTGTATTTTGTATAAATAAATCAAAAAGAAATAAAAACCCCCACACATAATGCTCGCATCCCTATATGTAAGAAAACTATCCTGCAGTCTTAAAGAAGAATGCCTATTACACAAAGTGGAAATGCACTGCAATTCAACAAGAATTCATCTGCTGCTGTAAATTTCATCCAGCCTGTTTGACATAGTGTAGGCAGCAGTAAAGTACTTAAATCACAGTTTTCCTTTAACTACCAGTGGGGAAGAAAAAAGAAAAAAATAAATATTGCAGAATAAGTGTTACAGATTTGCTCGTCTACTTCTTAAAGCTAAATACTGTACCAATTTAAGCGACAGTTATTCAAAGTATAAGTCATTTTTCATACTGAGCATAAATTTAACAGAAGCTCTGCCAGCCAGGAAAGTAACTTTGTACAGTCCTTCATAAGACAATCAATCATTGTACCAGAAAAGCACCATGTCCCTTCTTGAGCATTTGATAAATATATTAAATGTGTGAACTGCTGAAGATAGCAGTTTGAATCTACTAGCTGCTTGTTACTTACAAACTTCATTATCATCATCAGACACCAGACTTGTAGTGACACAATGAAACCTGTCAGAATTGCTAAAACCCTCAAACCTCTGTTAATCTTAAAACCTAGGACAAGTACAATCCTTGTTTTCTCAGGAATCAGCTACAAAAGCATCTTTAATGAGTGATGCAACTGCTTAACAGTAAGCAGCAGTTTATTAGTTTCATAGAACAGCTGGGCTAAGAACAGCAGCCTCCCACGAAAAGGCAGAATAGCTTTCCTGTTACCTTCTTGTTCCTCTGGTGATAAGCTGGAAAATAATGAATTTGGGCCATTCCCATATGACCCAGAATTAACAGAAACATGACTGCTTGGTGGCAGTAAAAAAAACAAAACAAAACAAAAACCCAAAAAACCCAACAAACAACACAAACAACCACACCCAAACCCAAAAACCTAAGAGTGATGTACATAATGCATTAAGGATAAGAAAAGCATACAATTACACAGCAGCAAAGTTTAGCTTAACTCTGAGGTGCTCCTGAATAGAGGACATCTGAAAGGACTTCCACATATGGAATACAGTAAAGTAGCAGGCAGTAAATGAGAAGAAAGTAGAATTTGTGGATAAGCCACTCACAGAAACATGTCTCAGTTTCTTTCACTAAAATCATTTTATAGAACATTGTTATTATATATTTGCTATTAGAGCCCAAATGTTTACCTAATCAAAGATAAATCAGGATTCTTTGATTCAAGCATAAAAGACCTTTCTACTCCAAAAGTCAGTCTACAGGGGCACTCCTCAGTAAGCTTTTAACTATAGCTATTATTCATCTCTGAGCAGTTTCAGGAGCTCACTAGCAAATGGGGGTTTTAACGTTTCTGCACAAATATTACAACATAGGCACAACATGAGTTTTGAAGATCTCAAACTGAGAAGCCTTTCTGTGTTAAAATGTTGTCTAGCTAGTATTCCCCAACAGTTGGCACCAAACAATTAAAGTAAAATGTCAACACCTCTAATTTCTTGCAATGTGTATCACGGCTTTAATTATGCTGCTGATTCTTCTCGCCTTCTTCGAGAAGATGAAGGGGAAAAAAAAATTCAAAGGAAGAAAACAAATGGCAAGTCACTTTAAGACCAGGATTTCACAGTCAGCACAGATTCACAAAACTGTAGCCGCAATACTCTCAGGTTAGTTTATTAGGCTGTTGCAGAGTTTCTTCTGTCTGTTTTACCTTCCACAAGTAACCAAGCATCTATATTCTTTTAGGTGCTAAAATCTCTCGTATCAATGTATCTACTAATAAATCACAAAGTTAACAGCTCTTCTCAAAGACAATAATTAGAAATTATTAGAATAATGAACAGAGAAAAGTGAATAGAAAAAAATAGGTAATGTAATGACAACGATATGTCTCAAACAGCAATTTTTCATCAATATCTATTTTTCATGCAGTAATTATAATGTTAATCTGTTCTTCTGTGACAAAAAGGCACCTCCAAGTTATTAATGACAACTAATATCTGTAATATTAATTTTAAATAATTCATGCAATAATTTATATACTAATAATGTAATTAGACCAAGGTTATGATCTCTGAATAGTAGATCAGTACTCTGTTCCATGTTGGTATCTACTTTCTTCTGACACAATGTTTCTGGAGGCTTAATTAAAGCCTGCAGCATGTTTCAGCCTTTATTCATTATATAAATATTCTACTCCCTCTCTAGACTATTCTTCCTCCCTGCCCAAAAAGACTATATTTAACTTTATGGCTGCACAATTTGTAGGTACAGTAGAAGGGCAGGTGCATGTCAAAGAGTTGTGCAGGAGGAAAATACCTGCTGCGTCGTATGAACAGCAGACTTTTTCCAAGAAGCCTTCATCTTGTGCAGTATGTCTGTTCTAGAAGACTTCTTCCCCTTACTACATTAAGCCTACTGCAAAGTTATGCAAGGCACAGATAACCTGTCTAAAATCAGAGAAGTACCAACAGATACTGTAGAAACAAGTGACATGCACGCCTGCAGTTACTACCCTTCCTCGATGTCCTCTCATAGCACTGAGATCACCAGCACCAAGATGCCAGTTTACCCTTTGTGTGTTGGTAGGACAGTAACTGCAGTTTACAACAAAGCAAAGCGCTACTTTTCTTCACTATAAACCCATGGTGGTTCCCAACAGTCACATACGTCTCTGTACAAAAATCTACGTAGCTCTCAACTGGCCAAATGACCTCTCCTTGTAAAACAAGTCAGGGGGAAGAAGAAAGTTCTTCTTTTTCTCCTTTTGAAATACCACTTGGTTTCCAAAATGGAGGAGAGGAGGAAAGGGATATGAGTAAAAACTAGAACTGAGCCTCTAAATTACCTTTTCTTAGAAAAGCACTTCAGATCTTCCTCTACTCAGTATCATTACCAAATACTTGTCCTATGGAAAAACCATATAACTGCTTAATTAATTCAGATTAAGTTTACACACGAGCAGCGTTGTACTGAAATGTTTTCTCAGTGGGCCACAATGGTTGTACTGCTATTCCATTCCCAGACTAGTTTGCGTATCATATAGCACTGCTATTCCTCAGGACTCGTCTATGCAACTCAGATTGCAATGAGTATAAATGAGACAGGAAAACACCGCACTGTTTTCCATTCTTATCTGTGTATCATCCACACGCTTACTGGGTAACTCTAGGCTGATTATTCTCCTCCTGGTTCCCATCAACAGGCACCAGATAATGCATCTGCTTTTCACCCCATGGACTGATTGGGGAAAAAAGGATTCTTGATTGGCTGAGAGTATCCCATTGCACTCTAATAATACAGTCATTTAGATTAATCTGAAAACATGCTTTCTATTACAGAGCTCCAATTTCCTAGGAGAAATGTCTTAAGTGTATTAGTAGTATGCTGTTCAAGACTGCTTGGCACAGATTTCATCTTCTTTCTACAGCTCTATTATAAGAATTTATGACAGACGTTTGGAAGATATTTCATCTTTACAAACAGTGAAACCTAAATAGTAAAGCCAGAAATATATTCACATTTGCTGCATCTCATCTAGTATTAAAGGACAATTTCACGGTAGTGGCTCAACCAAGTCTTACAGGAAATTATGTCAGTTGGGACCCCCATAGTAAGGGAACTACTGAATCACTTCAAGTTGTTGTTCTTGCAAACTCCATTTGTTTTTCAAGACATGCTACGTCTTCTTGCAAATACAACTCTTCCGGACTAGCAGCCTCTTGTGAACACTTCTGGCAAATATCTGGATGTTTCTCTGACCATCTTCTCAACACTACCACTGTCTCAGTCCTAAAACCACTTGCCAAAACAACTGGCAACGACACAGTTGCAACTACACCTAGAAAATCTGAAAACCCTAACAACTGCACAGTTAACACTATTTTATTATATTTTGCTAGATTTGCACATAAGGAAGGTGGTATTCAATAAATGAAGAGAAACAATATAAAGAATGTATTTTACTGAGTTAGTATGACAAAATGTTTGGAGAATGCAATTCATTCAGAAATATTGTACATCGACAAAGAAACTCCTGATGTTAGCAATGATATTTTTTAAAAAAACGTTACAATACACCAGTGCTGCTGAAAAGTGCATGATAGTTTATCATTGGTAATTAAGTTGTCCATTTTTCCTCAGGACAGGTAGTACAGAGGAAGCAAGCTTTGAGAACAGTTCTGGCACACCAAGAAAGGGAAAGTGATGGAGGTGGTCAATCCATCAATGACAATTACTGACATTGCGTCCCACCAGATAACTGCAAGATATTAACCCCCTGCCTGTGATCTGAGATCAGCTCTGTACCACCAAGTAATGGAAAACAGAAATAGAGAAAGAAAATTGCAGTAAGCCAGAATAGAAAGATAATCATTGTGTACTCGACTATAGAGATTTATTGAGTCACTGAGTAATACTGAGTGTACAGCAAAAASCTGAGACCTCTGAAATCCTGCTTATCTGAATAGACTATGATGAAAGGCATCTGACAGGAGTAGTGACAAAACATCCCAATCAGCATATCACATTTGTGTGTCAAATCTGAAACCACCTTAAATAGTGCTCTGATCAGTCCACAGTTACCTTCACCAATATGGAAGTTACTCATGGTGATGGGGTAATCTTCACATCAGCAAGGGAAAATTATGTGATAAGCTGCAATACAGCCAAGTATACTCACCCTGACATTGCTATATATCTTAAAATTCCTAAACTAATTCAACAAACTCAAATCCACCACTTCTGTTGACTAGCAGACTGTCTATATCAAAAACAAAAATCAGAGCTACTTCATGTACTTTTGAATAAAGCTACATTAATGTTTGGGAGCCAGAAGACATCCTATTATGCCATGATTCCAGACTAGAGTTTTATTCTAGAGTTTAAGACTCTCCCTGTAAGATAAATCATCTTTATAGGAACCAGAGTGTGAATGAGAAAATGGACCAAAACAACTCATGCAGGACTCATCCAAGACAACTGTCCTCAATGCCTTTAACATCCACACCTATTTTGTGAGCAGAGAGATTAAATGCCAAAAGCCTTCCACTACCATTCATTGAATTAAATTCTACTGAACCACTTTCAGCTCAGCAGAACTGAACCCCCAGTAGCAGAGTTTCCATGAGTAGATCTGAATTTGTACTTTTTATTTCTAAGAAAAAACTGAGTGCTGAAACTTACACAGATGGTAACTGCTGCTGTAGTCTACAGTACTTGTCATTCAGGCCCTTCACTAACTCAGACCACTTTGAGATAATCCTACACACCTGTACTTCTGCCTTTTAAACTATTTAGTTTGTCATGTTCTCAGCTCATCCCATCACTATATCAGACTGCAGGTGCTAGCTACACAAATCCATAACTAAAAGCTTAATGTCGTCACTATTTATCTTTTATTTTCTAAAAGTTAGCAAGCAAGCAGCAAAGAAAAAAACAGCAAAAAAAAAAAAAGCATGTAACACTTTGTAATTTCCTAATGCAAACAATGTGCCATGGTCTATATGGCAGTCTCTTCCTGCCATGTACCGAGTCCACAGAAAAAAACGCTGCTGGAAACTGTAAATGCCATTGTTCAAATAGGATACTCAAAACACAGACAGGATCTCGGCAGCTTACTGAGAAAGAGAAATCTACTGCCCTATTCAACAAAATCAAAGCAACTCGTATTAATCACTTGTCCTCTGTTAGCTGAAGTTTTTAAAAGGCAAGTGAATGAAGACAAATGCAAGACTGTACCATCTTCCATGGCAAAGAAACACTCTCCTGAACGGGTGACTTCAGCTCAGAAGAACACTGAGCTATCACAGAATAATCTTAGAATTCAAGTCTGCTAGAACTAAAATCATGGCAAGACTGGAAAAATACCAAACATTCAGCTACTCATTGAAGAAAACCAGGCTTTTAGTTAGTGTTTTTGACCACAGTCACTTCTATTTGAAGAAGCAATAACGGTCTTTCACATTAAGATTGAATCTGATGAGCTGTTAATGCTTTAAATTCTTTTTGTTTGGTTTCCCCTGCATTAAAGGTCCATTCTACAGTCATGGCTTCCCATTTGTCTCCACCATACCCAGAAAAACTATGCATGCAAACCAACCCCGCTTTTCAGAGAGGACAAAATAATGAAAGGGACCTGTCATATATTCCAGGAGCTCCCCTACACTTTCATGACTCAGGCAACACAACTGCAGGGCACACTGGAGACCGCACCTGCCCAGAAGCGCAGACACCAATTCCAGAACTGCACAGAAAGCTCTGAACCCACAGGGATCAAATACTACGCCGGTTGATGGTAGATCTTAGTCAAAACTGATGATTGTGCTTACCATCCATCACATTCATGTCGTTACAAAAAAGCTTTTCCATCTTTCTTAGTTTGAGCCAACAAGCCAGGTCCATCACAAAGTAAAAAGATTCCATCCGGTAGCTACTTTTCTTCCCTCTTTCAGTATCATTTAATTTTTAATGTCAGAGTATATTTGTCTTTTACTGTTCAAGCAAAAAGTAACCCTTTACCTCCCTTCAGAATCCTATCTCCAGTTTTCTCAAGGCAAATAAAAGTAACTTATATTTTGCAGTACTGTTGTTCTGCTGCTTTTGTTCTTATTTTCCACTGTTATTAACAAATGCATCAGCATTTCGTCAGTGAAGAATTCTGCTCCATCAAGGAATAACTCAAATTCTTTAAATTCTAAAGGGCTGGTGGAAGCAACCATGTATGTGATTTAGGCACAGGCAGGCAGTTTTGAAGTCTAAATACTATTTTTAGAATACTAAGAATTCATACTAAGTTATCCTCAGCAAACAGCCAAGGAGCAAACTGAAATACCCTAAGTAAACTGCTTATACAACTGCAGAAAATGCATGTGGCCTTAGTGGCAGAGCCTACTGCCATTCTGCTATGCAAGGGATGATACATGGAGCAAGCAGTTCAGAGAGTGGGGGCACGTACATCTTCTACAGTTGTAGTGGCAATTAGAAGTTCCTGATAGACTCCCACACCACTGAATTTTTCCAAATGTTGATAAAAGGAGTGCAGCATGAAGTAATACAAAGGAAAAAAAAAGAGATGAAAAATATTCTGATATGCAGTTATCCCATTCATTCTCTCTTCTGCTGAAGAGCATAAGATTTAAGCAGGAAGAGATTCTGAAGGGCTTAAACCCAGACACTTATATTGTGCTTCAGGGATAAGGTTTAATCTTTCATTTCTTAAACATCAGCTTCCGCACCTCTAAAATGGAAGCTGTTAAAGTACTCTCCACTATGTATGGAGCTATGAAGATACAGGTATAAAGCAGAAACAGTACCTAAAACAGCACACTGAGCACGAGAAAAGGTTTGAGTTTTACACTCTCTGTATCCTTGGTGTTATTATTACCTTAAATCACCCTGAATTCAAAGTTAATCTGGAATCAAAATATTTGTTTACAGTATTTAAAATAGCCATTGCAGCTACAAATATAAAGAATCTAGGTGGAAAACAGGGAAAGGAAATCTGTGTTACCCCTACTAATGTTTAAAGGCCATCTCTCTGCCTGCCCAGATGCCTTGCAATGGATTGTGTTCGCAGGCAGCCTTCCTCAAGGATGCTGATAACAGAGGAAACCACTTGTTGACTATTGGTCTCATGCTGGTATTTAGCCTCACGTAGAGGTTATCACCTGTGTTGGGATGCATTCCCAAGCAACCTGAATCCAACAAGTCTTGGTCCTGGCATGCCAGAGGAATACTACAGGCTTTACACTATTCAAGGGCCCTACCTGAACTCTCATCAGCAGATGCAACTCCGAGACATCATCTTGTAGTCCAGATTATAAACTCCTTAACTCAAAGCTCTTGGTGATCAGTTGTGTACATTTTAGTATGAACCTCATACTTTTACTACAAAATAATAATAACATAAATAAAAATGTTAATTTATGTTCACTACATAAGCATGATTATGCGTATACATACATAGATCACTACCTCCTCTCTACTGAGATCATTATGTCATTTATTAATGACTCTTGTTAACACTACAGTATCTCTGAGGCCGATGGTAACATGCTCTCTCACAAAAATGGCAAGCAAAAGTTAGTCCTTCTAAACCATTCTGCAGATACGTACATCACGTTACTCCCTTCGAAATAATGTATCCACACACACTTTCATTTGTCATGATACAGTAATCTTACATCAAATTCCTGCAGCATGAAACACCAATTAGGCACATAAGAATTCATCCTTTTATTTCATCCTTTTATTTTACACTGCCAGATTAAAGAGGAATAGTATATTTACATCCTGACTTTAACTGAAAAATACAGCACTTCAACAATTTGACAGCACACACAGTAAAGGAGTTGTTCTTCTATTACAGCATTTTTGTATACAAGGGATTAACATTAATAGGGTCTTCATCCCTCTCTCCTGCTTTGAAAGAAGAGCCTCTAAAGCTGAACCCCACAATACTGGTACACAGCCCAAATATCTGAAAATGCCTACAAAAGAAAACCCTAGCAAGAAGTCCTAACCTTTACTTGGTTTTACTACTTCAATCTATTTTAATAGCCATGCTATTGTTATGCTCCAGAAGGAGAACAAAGAGAGATTTTAAAGAGTCTATTAACAGGTGTGTATTACTTCCCACCCCCCCCACCCCAAAAAAAAGATTGGTAAAACTAAAGCTTTCCCAATCATACGTACAGAGAATACAGTTGGTTAGTTTGCATAACTGATCCCTTCTTACCATGAAATTATTCAGTGGGTTCTTATCTGTGAAAGTTGAATTCCCATAATTAGAGAAAACTATTATAATGAGGATAGTCACAATCTGAGTCATCTTTTAGGACTAACTCTTCCTAAATGTATTTCAACTCTATTTTTACTACACAGTCCAAGGATACATTTCCTTTTTATTCCACAGGACAATTAAAATTTTTAAGTGGCAATTATTCTTTATTGGGTAACGCTGTATTTTACTCTTCAGATATTCTAAACTTGTGGAAGAAGATTAAAAGCAAGTCATTCTCAAACATGACAGAAATACAAGACTTAGGAGATACTTAAGACTATATTATACAACGAGTCTCTAGATTTTTTTAATAGTGGGATGGTAGTCCTCTGTTTGAAAACCAGTGGTAGAACAATCCCTAGCTGTCTCAATTTCTGTAGTTTTATTATTTTTTTAGTAAAATATTTCTTACCTTATCCAGCTACATTAACAGGAAACCTAATCTTGGATGCTGTTGATAGATAGAAAAACAGTTTCTTTCTTGGATGAACTGAATGGAGAGAGGGGGAAATAACACTCAAGTTTTCCCACTGCAAACTATCCAGCTATTTAATTCCTAAAACTTGTTAGTTGAAAAAATTCTTTCTTTCCTCAAGACAGTCTTATGTATTTTATGTAAACACAAATCCCAAGGAGGCATCTAATAAATTGCTGAGTCATTTCCAATTCACTTTTCATTTATATACTTAGGAGAAAACCTTAATTCAAAGTCTTTTATGAATCTTTAATAGGGAAAATTGTGAAAAAACCTGTCAAAGATGACAAAGATCATACAGGGCAAAACAAGAAAACCCTAATTATAAAACTATGGTTAAACAATTATTTGTTTAGGAACATCTACCGTGTTAGTGCAATTGAAGATTACTTGCTTTTATGAAGTAGTTAAAGATCACGAACAGTGAATTATGTTGCCTGATTATTTATAGATGAAACATGCTTTCAGAAAGGTTGTAGAAGTCACTATTGAGTAGGTTTGCAAACAGGGCTACATACTACTTTTCCATATAAGAAAGCTTTCACTTAAGAAAAGAGGAAAAAAACCAAACAAACAAAACCCCACAACAACAACAAAAAACCCAAAAAAACCCAAACAAAAAACCAAACAAAAAAACCAGGCCAGTTAGCCAACATGACACTCAGCAATCTAGGTAAAGTTACATCATTACTTATCGACAGTGACAAGTGCAACATCAAGGGTAAAATATTACATATTTAAACCAAATGAGTAATTGCTATACACATCTATTTAACTCACATTCAAGAACAAGGTGAACAAGAGGTCTCTTTCTTCTAGCTAAAAAGTCTATTAGCCTAATTTACAGTTACCCACACACTAGAAACAGAGCTGTCAGGGCATAAAATTGTCACTGGTGACAGTTTACATTACACCAGTACTCACATCACAATGGAACTGTTAGCATCAAATTCCAATCAACTCCAAGAAACACAGAAGTACTATAGTTGTAATAACGTAAATCAATCAATCTTCCAGCAATTCCAATTTTTTCCAGATGTTTTAAAAACAGTATGAAAGGTCAGAAAAGTCACACACAATGATAACCCATTCTGTTTTTAACAAGGAGTCTGAGAAAATTTAACCATTCTCTTGGTTTTTAGTGCTAGAGTAAACATGCCTTGCACTGGAAATTACTTATAAAAGTAATTTTATAATTGAAATTTCCTAGGAGATATTTTGAGAAATAATTTTATTGGTTTAACCTGCAAAATCTATTGTAATTCTGCCTTTATAGAAATGCCTAAATCTATCTAAATTAAATATCTATTTAGATAAATGTAGTGTAATCACATTTTCCTGTTCCCGCCCTTTCATCATTTGCTTGTTATGGTTAAAACTAATGATCAGCTTTCCTTCTTGAAAGTAGCGATACTTTCCAACTGTCTGTGGTGAGACAAGGTTTTTCCTTTTATATGATACTACTGTAAAATAACATTATCAGGTATGCTTATACTTCACATTATATTTTCAAGACAAAAAAAAAAAAAAATCACAGCCTGCTCCCACTCCTATCAAAACTACAATGGCATCACATATAGGATCTCTACAGCTCAAATTACATGATAGCCAAACCAGGCAGTCAATAAACAATATATTCCATTACCACTTGGAGAATACAGCTGTGTAGTTTATGCCATAACTACCCTACAAAGAGATATTAACAGAGTGAAGATTAGTTTAAAAACTATGAATACTTACTGAAAGTTTGCTAATACACATTTTAAGTTCCATTTTAAAAGTTCCTGAATGGTAAGGTGAAAGTCAAATGCCAGACTCAATTTTCTAGTGGAAAATTGCCACTAAAACCTATTATTCCAAGTTACTTAAGCAACTTTTCTGTGTTTTAGCTACTGAAATAGTACAGCTAGCAACCACTATAGCTAGTAAAGTAAATAAGTCAATTAAGACGTTTTGAACCACAAAAGTCATTTTTAAAGAGATGCTGCTATGTCAGTGAATAAGAATAATCAAAGAAAAGGTCTACTATGTGAAAGAGCTGGGTTTGTGGTGTGGGGGTGTTAATAGTTACTGTGTTTTATTCTCTTTAGATATGTATAACCAAAGTTACAGAAGAGAAGTAAAACTTCAAATATTTTGAGAATAATTAACCATAGTAACAGAGTGAAGGGACTTGATATGCAGGGCATGGAAAAAGGGTAAGGATGAAAGTGACAGGTTTTATGAATTACCAGCAGCGGAAAGAAACTGTCATAGCAATGGTACCCATTTTAAACCACAAAAAATAAACATACACCCCACACCACTACTTCTCCCCCAATTTACATTCTCTGTGCCTTTTTTTTTTTTTTGGCTTCTTTTCCTTAACTCAGCTGAAGAAACTGTTCTTTCATCATTCTGAAAGCAAATAAATGGTTAAAATAGTTGTTCTGATCTTTGCTAGCAATGAATACAGTCTCAGCTCTGTGGCAATCTGCCACTCTCAGGATCATAACCCTTAACAGTTTCATTGATCCTGAAAAACTTATCATTTTGGGAAGTCATTAGCATAAAGAGATATTTATAAAACACCTGCTACCAACTTTACAAATAACATCTAATTGTTGACTCAGCATTGTAGGAAGCAATACTGTCTCAGCAACTATTTTTGCAGTGACTCAACCCAAACCATTGTGAAGTTTAAGTGTCCCTTAATACGGACTTTTGCTTTGGAAGTCACAAAAACTGCTGTAAGTAAATCTGCGTATTGCTTAATAAGAGGAACAGTCTTCTAGATACTATACAAGGAAGAACTCTATGACAAATCTAGACAGGTGAGGTACGTAACACAGAGTTATCGTAACAGCATCCAGCACTAAAGCATCTCTGACCATCTTAATTAACGTACACAAGTAACATTCAGGATTGTTGTGACACTGCCTCACTTGGATGTAGACAGTAACACAGAAAACATGTCCTGAAGTATATCCTGTCGTATTTCTCTCTCTCCCATACTCCTCAGCAACAGATGCTTTGTGAGATATACCAAGGGAGGGAAAAACCACTCTTAAACCTGCCCCTATGAACATCCTCAATTTATACTGTGTCAGTAGCTGTAGCCAGAGAGTGACTACAGTAGTTTTGCCTCCCCAGCATGCAGTGATAGGGACAGTGCTAAAAGCTATCTCAGAGTGTCACAAATTCTGCAAAAATAATGTTCACTGGGACATTCAGCAGTTCCAGGTTTACTAGGAGTGCAGATGCCATACTTCTCTGCCAGTCCCTCCAGAAGCCTGGTCCTTTTTGACAGGACAGGAAAACGAAGTGTAAGTTTTTCCCCTCAGAAAAAGACAGCTATCCTTAAACTTACTAAGTATATTACCTGTAACTGTATTATATTTAGAAATAGTGAATCCTTATTTCTTTCCTGTGAAGAGGTACTTGTGCTTAGAACACTTCATTTTTGCTTTCTGATCATTACCAAAATCTGTGCTCCTAAATCTCAGCTTAAGAAAGCACAGTATGAATGTATCTGCAGCCAAAGCATGTGACCCACAGAGCACCAGAACATAACTTCAGGAGCAAGTGTGACAATAAAGAGAATCAGGAAACTTGGTTTTTAAAATAGAAAACTGCAATAGAAGCAAATGGATTGTAAGTCTAATGGTGGGATGAGAATTAAGTATTACAGCCSTGGGCATAAAGATCAAGACAGTAACAGCCCACTAAGCTTCTGTATCTAGAAACAATCACTGCAAAAGCGTATCTAAAATGGGATATTTCTAAGCCAGGCTATTCACAAGTCCTCTATAGCGCTACCTTTTTTTTTTTTTTTTCAGGCTGTTCTGACCTAACTACTGTTGTCAAAAGTATACGCAGCTATTTCCCCCTCAGCTATTCCCATCTATTTTCTTTATATTCCTGGTGCATAGCTCCATTAAATAATTTGCAATTATCACCTGCTTGACGCTGTCTACRAAACACTGCTACTCCATGCCTACCCAAAGTTAAGCAGCACATTATGCTGTGGCATCTGCTTTGCCTCAGCTTGCAGCAGCAGGCCCCAGCTCCCAGTGACCAGTTAAAGCAATGGCTGTGGGCATTAAGGAAAGCTTCTGACCCTCCAGGGACACAGCACATTCGAGGAATCAAACGCAGAACTGACTGCCAAAATACTGGTCTGTTTCCTTTGGTCAAACTCAGAAGTATGGAAGTTGGGGAGCTAACTCCTTTTGCCATTTAATTATATGAGGTAGTTAAGTGCATGCCATCCTCATCAATTTACCAGTATTTTTAATCCAGTGTTTTGTAACTTAATTTTTCCATAGTGAAATGTACATTAAAAAAATAAATCAAAAATAAATAAGATGTTAATAAATTTAGGGGCAGGGGGTGCTTTTTGGTGTTGGTTTGGGGTTTGTTTTTGGTTTGTTTGGTTTTGTTTTGTTTTGTTTTTTTAGTTTGTGTTGTTTTTGGTTTTGTTTTTTTTTTTTTTTAAATAGTTTTGCTTATTTCTTTTTCAACCTCGGGAATGGACTTCAGCACTAACTGCTGAGTCAGAGTTAGAGGCTTGCATGACACTGGAATACGACTCATTTTAAGACAGATTCTTCCTCTCTTCTCAAGACAATCACAAACAGATAGGCCGGTGCTTGATAATTAAAATGGAAGGGCTTGCATTTACTGCAGTTGCATAATTGTTTAGTCAAGGGGGAAAGACGTGAGCTGTTCTTTTATTTAGTAGCTGACCAAACAAACAGATGCGAGCGTTTGCATCTTTAATAAAAGTTGTCCTTAACTTGGTCCACAGTTCCCCTCTGATTGAGGCAGAGGACACTGGCATTTGGCACGCTTGTGCCAAAAGAAGTAGTACAAACTTTGGAATTGAACTCTGAACTATCACTAGACAAAGGCTAGGAATGAATTTTTATGTTTTATTTGCCATCTTTTAACCAACTTCAGATGAACAAGATGAATTAACGTGTATTTTGGCAGCCTAAAGATCTGGTAACCTTCATAAAATTAAAGAACTAAGTGGCAAAACAACTCTGCCAAATGGGGTGAATGGGGGAGTACCGAGTTATTTATAACACTCATTTCAACAGGCAGTTCCTACTACATTTAAGGCTGCAGAAATACTTCCAGTCTAATTTAATTGTTTTCAGTTTATTGTCTCATTAAGTAGTCTCCACCTTTTGTACCAAATCAGCTTAGCTTTGTTTTTCGATTGAAGACATATTTCTGGAAGTTTTGGACAAATCAGTCTACTCGGAATTCAGAAACACGGAAAGATGTTTCATTGTGGGTGTAATTTTAAAAGCATTTCATTTTAAGATTATTTTAAATAACACTTTCAAAATAATACATTTATTATTTTAAAACAACGCAATTGTCATCACTTCAGACAGGCAGAATGCTACATTCACTGAACAGGCTTGCTGAGAAGTGACTATTCACTAGTTTACTCTGTGATGCTCTACTGCAGTCATACTATATTTCCCCTACGCTTTTGACAGTGGTCTCAATCAGGTAAATAAAATAATTGTACAGTTTTTATTATCTTCAAGAGATTTTGCATGAGGTCTAAAAACTGTACATATGAAAATATATGTATTGCTTTTCCCGTGTAATTAAAAGTTAAATTACTTCTATAGATACCAACGATGACTTCACTGAGGTATTGGGGAAAAGATACAAATAAAAAAAAAAAGATATTCCTTCTCATCTCTTCAAGGGATACCAAGTTTCATTGAAAGAACTTATTTCAGAATGTTATCACTGAATATGAAAGCATCCAGAAATGAGGACACAAAWAGATTTAAGTTGATACACAGTTATAGCCAGACTATTTGCAATTATGTCTGACAGAACAGCCCAAGTAGTTGAACTTACTGCTTTTTCCATTTGATTTCTTCTGAAAACATCAATAAAATCTAACAGGCATTCCAATACATCAAAAGTTCATGAAAGTCACCAGCATGGTAAATAGTGAAACATTTGTTTTCAAGACATTACCAGTCTTGTGGTCCAGAACAATAGCGGAAGTTTGCACGCGTGTAATGCTCTAGGACACCTAACATAAAATTACAGCTTTGTTAGCTTTCACTATTTGCTTCATCCTATGAATTGCACCTGCAGAAAGCTGTGCTGCTGGCTGACAATTAAAATTTCTAGCACGCAGCTGCTGAGAGAAGTATTAACATATGTAACTTAGAGAAACTTATAATATAAAAAGCCTAAAGTCAATAGGGTTATACTGAACTATCACAACCGCAAAAGCCCTGCAAGCACTCAAGTTTCAGGAAAATACACCACGTTACAGAAGTAGTAACATTAGTACAGAATGAGAAATAGTGGCCGATATAAGATGCACTGCTATAGAAATGACGATTTTTGTAAAAATGATTGCAATTCACACACACAGAAGGGCAGGAGCAAGGCCAGACCTCTACTTTGTTATTTTAGTCCCCTTGTGCTCCACAATTAAGCTTTAATAGCCATGTGATATTTTTAGCATTTTTGAATGGACTGCTGTTGCTATTTTTACAAGTGCCACCATTAGCCTGTTAAAAGTGTTGGTATGTAAAATGCATTTTTACTGCTACTACTTAGGGTTGCCTCTTTAAATTACTCGAGGATTAACATTAGAGACCAACCTCTGCTGGTGTTTTGGGATTTCTTTCATTACATTTGATCACTTACAGATATAAAGCTAAATACAAACAAAAGGAACATAACAGCTACCAATGTCGAACTCCTCCTGGGAGGAGAGGGGCAACACAGAAGTGATTATTAAATCTGGGGAAAATTTCCTTTTTTGCCTGAAGAACATATCACACCTTGAGATACCTGCAAGGAAGCCACAGTTCCAACAAAAACTGATTAGTTAACAAATATTGACACAAAACATTACCAGCTCAGCAGCAAAGATGATAGAATATCAAAGATGCAACATTTGGGATTGTTTTTTATTTGGTTGATTTTTTAACACTGTTTTGGAATGTTTACCATGACATTTTTTCCTTGTACTGAAAAGCTGAACAGCCTTTTCTGCCCTACAATCTGTTCAATTGTTTCAGTCTACTGGCATACATTCCCCTCTCCCCACCTTGCTGTATCTCTCCATCCTCCTGCTTTATTTCCAGCGTTTGATGCTACATATCATGTAGAAGTAGTCCCCTCCTACTAAGACTTGTAACTCTGTACATTCCATTTGATTATTATTTTTCTTTTATTTGTCTTTTCCTTATTACTTTTCCTCCACATCTACTTAAGATTCCTGGACTTTCTGATGAGGCAGGGCTTTATGCTGCTGTCACAGTGACAAGCAAAGGATCTTCCTTGATCTCTAAGCACTGCCAAATAAAAATTAAAACTACTCAGCCCATAAGCCAATGGTAGAACACAGCACTTTCAAGGGATGATGTTCTGCCACATACCTTAATTGATTATGGTGGCCTGTATTAGAAGGGTGCCACATCAGTGGCAGCATGACCACCAGACCATTCCCTCAAGCCACTATTTCTCACGGGAAGGTTGTCAGTACAGCAAAGAACAGGACTGAATCTGAGCTTGCAATTAAAAAATTTAAATCACCATTTAGATTGTACCTAACACTCTAATCTAGTCGCAGCAGCAGCTGAGAAGTATATCACATTCAAATACTTAGAATATTCTAAGACATTAGTTTACCAAAACCACAAGGTGAATTTAAACAGATACACATTTCAGGAGATGATTCAACAAATCTGAAATACATTGTGCCCAAAAGTATGCCTTTTACTAGGTCGTAAGCACCTGGTTTTGCTTATTAACACTTCAGAAGGGTTTGACAAATTCAAGGACCACCACAATCCCAAAATAATCACCATTCACCAACTAAGATGTACGAAGCTATACATCTACATGTTCTACAAGCTACTGCATCAGCAATACAGGTAGTATACCAGCTGTACTGTATTTTTCCAAGATTTAGGGATTTATGAACAGGAATTTTACAAATTTAAAATGAAACCTCTGACCATCTCTCGTATATACACTTAAGTTTTCCTTAAGCATCTTCCCTTCCTCCCCTGTAAGGAGTAACCCTATTTTTGCCAACTCCAGTTTTGCCTTTTGTGATCTAATTAATATTTACTAAATTACTCCCTTTGCTTTTTATGTACCTTTCCAGCTCAAGAGATCTGGATCTCACTGGTCTTATCCTGTCTTTGGGCAAACAATTTCAACACTTAGGAGTATAGTACAGATTTCCTCTGTCCAAATACCAGCCTGGACAAGTTTTGTTTCAAGCTACAATGACAGTTCTAATTTACTATTTCATATCAGGGCAGGGGCTTGAACAGTTCAGTCCACCAGCTAGAGGCCTGGATCCCTGTTAAAGTGTTCTTTTTACAAAGACTTCAGTTTGGAGTTTGGCCAGAACAAAAAAGTGATCCTGTTTATAGTCATGCTGCTAACAACTATGGTATTAGTCACTTCTCTCAATAGAGTCTTTTGCAAGCCACAGCATACTATTAGACCAAAATACTTCTTATTCCCTGAGAAACTGCCTCTATGTTGTATTTCCTTCTACTTACTATGGTTATTAGAAACAAAAATTTCTATCTACTGTATATAACATCATTCATCATAGCACAGGGTTATGCCCTTAATTTGTTGCTTCATCTAGCCATTCTACTTAAGGATGTTACTCACAGCCTACAATAATTATTTTCTCCTTTTCATGCATACTGACAGTGTTTGTAACTTTCCACGACCTATTCTGAATTCAAAATTATGCCAGGAATCCCTGCTTGTATTTCTACTGATAGCACTTGAAGACATGGAAGCTTTTTACTGTCAAAATGCATGAAGTTACTGGATTCTGTGCATTAAATAAAGCAAAGCTTTGTCTTTTACTTGATGCATAGCAAGTGTTTCCATGAACTGAGCACTGCTGAAGAAACATATCTTCCTTTTTGATCAACTCAAAACAACACTTCAAGTGCTCATCTTTGTGTAGTTTAAATATACACTTTTCGAAAGAACAATCAATAACATAACCCCAAAAGTAGAAATCTGCTCCTGCTGAGACACTATCCAGAATTTCGAGTTGATCACATCAGTAGTGACTCTACTAGAAAAAAATATTTGTTAGTCAGGGAGTCACAAGTCAGTGCTAGTTTCATAACTAGTGTACAGAAATACCCAAGAACACATATACTTTCAGGAAACATGTTTAAAGACTTTATGCTTGAGTGGCATGAGAATAGTGTTTACTGTTCTGAAATACAGCCTGTGCTCTAGTACATCAAAGAGATCTTTTGGCTCAATCTTCACTTCTGAAGAACACCTAATATTAGGACAAAGTGATACAGAAGCAGTAAGCTACTGCTGAGTTTCCTAAGATCATTTTCTTCAGGTAAAGGATGTCAGGAATCCTCCAGAGGAAAGATGAGGTTTTAAGCTTGAATGATACATCTAACAGATTGACTTTAGGGAAAAAAAAAAAAAAATTAAAATAATAAAAAAAAGTAAAATCCCATTAGTCAAACTATATAGCAAAGAAAAACAAACCTTCAGGGTTTGTTTTGTTTAAAAGCTGTTCTGTTATCCAGTTTTTCTACTTCACAAACAGCAAATGCCTGCAGTGTTATGTAAGGGAAACTGTTCTGCAAAAAGGCACCAGGTTGTCATCAATGCAATTGGCAGTGAAGTTTGACAGACTGAATTCCTTCCTTGAAGTTATATTAATCATGCATACTGTATCACGCAATTGGGTTTTTCAGGACTTCAAGTGTGTTCACAGCATTACATACGCTTTGCTGACTTTCTAACACTTAGCTTACTGGCAACAATGTTCAATGAAGTCTTGAATTACTAGCAAATGTTCCTGAAAAGAAAATTTGTAATTTGCACCTGCACCAGAATCCTGATAGCAGGAGTTATGCTCATCCTGGGAAGGAACGTAAGCATACCAGCCCRTCACCAGAACCTCTAATCAAAAAACCTATTGTTAACTAGTGACAAGAGTAACAAACTATCACCTAGAAAGGCAGAAGCAAAGACTGTTTAACATGTAACAGTTGTTAATATGTTTTCACCAACAGCTTACAAATTAAAAAGCAAGCTAGCCAAAAGTTACCTAACACAATTTAGAACTTGTTTCAATCATTTATTCAGCTATGACCAAGTTTAAGACTTTGTTACTTAACAATGATACATTCAGTACATGCCATGGCTGTCATCTTCCAAGTGTTCTCACTGCTAAGGAAGCAACTGTTAAGTACGCTAAGTCTGATTAAAAAGCTTGTACTGTTGGTGTGCAATAATTACAGAAACAGAACTTCTAAACAACTATTATTATTATTCCCATACTGACATACATCACAGTATTTTACTAAAATCCCCCTCCAATAGAACAGCAGCAACTACAAACATTTTTGCTTAACAAGAGAACACAGGCTGGAAGGACATTTCTTGTAGAATTGAAGCATTAATCCATTATTATAGTTTTATTATAGTTCTTGTTTAGTTCTTTTTTAAACCTAGCTTGGATATGTCAACATGAGCTCCAGATCCTTTCTTTCCAAAGGTTTTTTGTATATAAAAGTCCCCATTATCAGTTCCTTGGACACTTCCATCTCCCAGAATAACTTTAAAACAAAATTCACTGCAGCTTAACTAAAGCTGGACATGAAAGGCTACAGGAAAAAAAAATAATCTTAATTTAAGTTTCCAGAATCTACTGTAACACTCTCCCTCCAATCCCAAATGAAGCAAGCAAAGCAACTTCTGTTGGACTGCACAAGATCCTGGAACAATCAGTGCACACGACAGAACTGAAACACCGTTCTTAATACTATCCTCATGGACATCTCTCTCTGAAAAGGAAAGGTATAAACTCATTTACTTCTGCACAGCTATAAAAGGATCAAGTCACCTGTACCTGTCAAAGGAAACAATGGGTTTTCTCCTAGATTTTCCAGAGTTTATTAGCTTTAGGAATTTCGCTCCCCCCCCCCTGCAGATGGATGATATTGTAATTAGTTATGACAGGCAGAGCAGAAAGGTCGGACAGACCGCTCAGGGGAAGGTAGACTTCTGGAGAAAGAGACAGAGATTAAAAAACAGGGGGAAGTAACAGCCCACCCAGTGAGATCTTCTAAAGCACCCAACTGATCTTGGAATGTGAATCCATTTTATTTCCCACTAAAACTGATGGAAATAACCTCTCTAGTCCTTAACTTCTACAACAATAAAACTGGTTTTTACAAAGATAGGCTCAAAGAACTTTCATTGCTTTAAAAAAGAGCCCATTTTAGATTATTTTCCCTCTTTTAAAGTTCAATCCAGGAAACTGAAAAAGGTAGTCCAAATGGACACAGCATGAGGAAACTACTTTCACTGAAACACATACATTCTCACGGAAGCTGATAAGATGGGGGTATGACCAAACACTCTGCTATGGCTTTTCTTTATGCTATTCCTCTGCTTTTTTCAGTGTTTGAGAATATATGCATTTTCAGGTGAAAAAACACACCATCTATTTCTATATTCCTGTGCAATAAAAGCTGCAAAAACAATGCAAGAAAGTAAGGTAGAAAGTAAAAAGATGAATGTAATTAAAATGTAAGATGAAAAAATTAATCATTTAAAATTAAAATAATTAACATTTAAATTAGCAGTGTTTTATAATAAACTTTCTACTACAGAGTTTTAACATAGGAACCACTTAATCCAATCAATACTTTTTTATGCCATTAAAATGAATTTTAGAAGGCAGTAGATAATCACAATATACAGTTACAAACTATGCACACTTTATAACTATATATGTATACTACTATTACTACAACCCACTGAACACAAAAGGGTAAGAAAGATAATATGCTCATTTTCATTTGACTTCATCTCTCTACTGGTCAAAGGCATTTCCTAGTCGCTGCAGCCACTGCTGTCTGTAATGGGACTGGACTGAGGAGTTCTAATCTGGTTCTATGGCAGTTCCTATAAGTAAAGGATTTCTAGAGGAGGAACAGGAACCCAGATGGTCCACCTGATGTACAAGGTGATTTAGTTGTTAGCTAAGATGTACTGTTTCTAGTTCAGTGACCAAGCATTTTCAAACTGGAACAATACTAACAGGTTGGGGAAGATTTGTTCAAACACCTAAACCCAAGAAACTTGGTAATACTATCCTGGGAGATTATGAAGGAGGGAACCCAATAGTTTCTCATATTTTTAGAGGAACACCATAAATACTCAACCCTTGAACCAGAGCCACTACATCAGCATTACTTATATTGTGAATCTAACTCTTCCCTGTGCTCAGGAACTAAGTATTTTAACTTGCTTCCAAGTGGTTTTATTTTCAAAGAAACATTTATGACAATGCTGTTACCATACTATTTTACATGGTAACTCAAAGTAACTATCTTACATATAGAATCTGTACTTGCAACATATACACAGAGCAGATTGTGTCAGACTGATGGATTCCTAGGCCTGGTAGGAATCAGTGCATTTAATACAGAAAACCCACTTTTACTGTTGTATGGAAGCTGTCAAAAGATAACAAAAGCTGTACTGAAAGATCCTGCCATCATTGTTATTGTAGAAATTAGACCTACTTTTAGTAGGATTAGATTTTATAGGTTAAAATAATCTTATAATCATTTCTGCATCCATAAACACACCCAAAGAAAATATAACACATCATTTCATTTCAAATGACAAGATATGTCCAAGGTTTTTCATATTCTTGTGCTCAAAGTCCAGGGTTAACCTATCTTCTCACTACATGGGCAATGGATCATSCTCTTAAATTTCTGCAATTATACTTACTGAATTTGTGAATTTCTGTTTCTTCAGTCTATGCATTTCTAATCATTCACTTCAAAGTCCAGAAGTCACCCTTCTCAGTACTACCATTAAATAACTACAGGGGGCTGAGGTAACATTTAGGACTATAATAAAATGGAGGGGGGGGGAAGTAAAGTCAACAGGAAATATACACACAAGACAAAACAATACCATTAGCTACACATAATCATAATTTTGGTCGCCTGTAGAAAGAGTTATCAACATATTAAGCAACCATCCCCCTCAACTGAGTTTTGTATTGCATGACTCCTTTAATGTCTACTGGGTAATTAACTGATCAGTTGCACTGCAGCACCCAAAGAAATACCTAAATTTTATTGTAAAGTGTTCCAAAGCTTATTTGAGCCTCCCATGGGCAAATATATGTGTACAAAAGAAGCAAAACAATACTGACTCTCCCCTCCCACATTGAAGAGACTAAAATTAGTTCTGCTATATGGCTATGTCATGTTCAAAATAATATATATGTAATTAAATTTCACTGAGTCAATACATCTTTTATCATGAAGTCTGCATACAGTCTCAGCTGTAAAATACAGAATTTTTCTAGGTCTATTGAAAACAAATTAATGTTAAACTCAAAATTAATTGAAGTCCTAAGGCCCTAAGTTCCCTCTTAGGTGCAAGGTATGAAGCACCTACCAAGGGTTTGAAGGAGAAAAACAAAACCCCACAAACAAAACAGACCTTCTGGTTCCCCAAAAGTAAAGATACAAAGGAAAAAAAAAAAAAAAAAAATTAATTCAGACTGAACATCCCCCTTCCCTCCTCGTTCCTTTATGATGTGTTTTGGAAACATACATTCAACACAACTTTTTCCTGACTTAAAATGAGAGGGAGGGGGGTGGGGGGTGTCAAGAAAAAAAGGTATGAAAATAAAAGGAGCAGTTTAAGATTTTTAAAAAAGGGGAAGAAATTCATCTACACTATTTTACGCATCAGATCACAGAACACTTCTGGAAGGCTAAGCTTCCATTCCATTTTCTGGAAATTCCCTGTTTTACCCCAGAAAAACTCTCCTTAGTCTCTCCTATTGGAGCTGTTGTACTTCGTATAAATTAAAAAAAACTCTGAAATAAGAAGGAAATACCAGACAACCTTCTACTCAGGGGTCTTCAAAGGCAGTCTGAGGTGATGTTCCTATTTGTATACTTTTTTGTTACACAGTCGAAAGATTACCAGTCCAGTCTACCCAATTAGTGTCAAAACTAACTTAAGCCTGCCACCTTTCAAAGCAGTCACCCAGCTTAAAGCTTTCTGAGGTGGGTTATCATCAGTTCTTCTCAGAACTGTGCTACTTGATACAAAATACGTAAATATTCATTGAGCCAGAAAGACTAGAACATTTTAGGATTGCTTGTTAAAATGCTTGTCCAGTCCCTTTCAATTCAAGTTTGATCAACGAATGTCTAGTTTATTTCTGCTAATGAATAACTAAACAATTAATGCTCAAGTATATTAAAATGTGAAATAACAACCAGAGTGAGGGCAAAATACCCCAGGCAGACAGCAGTGTAAGGATATTGTATATTCTATTAATAGCAGGAGACTGAGGTTTTCAGCCATTAGGGCAAAGCAACAGAAATCTAATTAAGGTATCTGAAACATATCCGATGTAAATCTGTTTGCCCAAAACTGTCTTTTGGGTGGTCTACTTAGTATTACTTTATATGCCTAGTTGTTATAGATGACTCTACGAACTGATTCCAAGGACCTTACAAAGCCATTCCTTGAGTGGCATCTCATTCTGGAAAAAGCTGAGGTGAAGTGCATCAGAGAATATCACCTCTAAAACATACATAAGTAATATTAAATCTTTAAATATTAATTCCCCTTCTGCTTTCAAATTCTTATTCTAAGATGGCTTTGCTCTCATAACTTTATAGATAAGCCAAGTCACAATTTTTTTTTTTTTTTTTTTTTTTTTTAAAAAAAAAAAAAAAAAAAAAAGACCAGGACAAATGCAGTTTTACTTTGAAAGTAATGGCTGGGCTTCCAGAAATGGAGGTTTCCATTTTCTTCATGACCCTAATTCCACTAGGAATAGCTTAGTATTTCTTTATGGATCCTTGTAAGGGGAAAAAAAGTAATTAAAACCTCTAAATACTGATTCATTTGTAGAAATAGCCTCATACGGCTCTCACGGGATCAGAAGGAGACTGTACAGCTTAAGTAAACAATCTCTACCAACACAGCTGAACCATTTGCTGTCCGTTCTCTTTATACCACAAATGTCTGCAGATTTATTCAGTTTGTGTCAAGCTGACACCAGATCTGGCTATCTATACTGCTATTTCCAGCCTTTTCTTCCCACATCCTTGCCTCCCAGTCTTTTATCTTGCATGTATTTATCTTCTTATATTCTTCTGTTGCTATGACAGCACGCAAATACCACCATTGCCATAAATTAGTATCTGAAGATACTAAAACCAGTGTTCGTCACTTCTTAATAACTGTGGCCTCTCAGTTACTATTCCTAAGGAAGATGCAAACACTCTATTGTGATCTTTTATTTTTGTTTCCTTTGCTGAAGCATGTGCTTTTTATTTGCAAATAATCTGAACCTATAGATTGGTGCATTTGTATGACAACAATTATCTCAGCTTTTAATAGGAACAGTAAGCTCTTCATCAGCGCTGAAAGGAGCATATGACTCAGTATCAGATTGTGCCTCACAAAAAGAAGCATTCCACTTCATGGACAAGTCGAGAGAAGTTAACGCTGACCCAGACTAGCTTTCCACTCTACCTACTAAAAAATAGTCTCTGTATTTAACACCAACATGACAATTTTTTTTTTAAAGCAAACTTCAAAATTGTTTATTCAAAATGAATAAGCGACACAGGTAAGTAAGCAAATCGAGAATTTTAAGAACAAAATTCACCACCATTATAACTGTGACCAGGAAATTCACAGGCAGCAAGTTTTGTCCCTTACAACCGAGAAGTTTAGAAGTATACTTTACAATTCAGACTCTCCTGCTCAACAGGCTCTCTTTCTCTCATTTGTTTGCTTACGGATTTGCCATTTCATGTGGGCTTATTTATTAATAAGCTGCACCCAGCATGTCTCTTCTGCTTTGGTTTTAATCACCTTTCCCAATAAATTAACTAATAAAGATACAAAACATCACCAACTAAATAAGGACCTGGAAATAAACTGCACTATTCTAGCAATCTGAAAATTTAACAAGAGACCAAAAAGTAGTGGCTAAGATGAAATTAATGAGAATATCAGCAGGGTAGACCCTGTACTGCCTCTGTATGTCTTCCAAAGGCTGAAGTCTCAGTGAATGCAAGTAGACACAAATCTGCTATGCCAGAAACACAGTGAATGGCGTTATGTTCTTTATAGAAGACAGAGATGTTCTTGCAGTTATCTATAAAATGCTGTAGCACCCACAGTTAATTATTTCATACAGGTACAAATCTGTTGGCCACTGGAAAGGAAAAAACAGAAAATAGTGTTTGTTTGACTTCAGTTATGTAAGTGGTTTTCCGATTGGGTAGGTACACAAAAAATAGATCAGAATCACACCCATCGCTCAGACTGCTTTATTGTGTTGATCATATACAGCAACTTATGTTACCAAAGAGGACCTGAAATCAAGTGCTCATGAAGGGAATTACCAAAACTTTTATAAAAGATTTCAGAAGATGAAATAGCTCTTGGAAGTARTTAGTTTCAGGTTTGCATTGTTTAACTGTAGCAAGTTTTTTTTATCATCTTAAGTGTTATAAAAAACCAACACAATGTAATACAGGTAAATTAGTAAGAATGTTTCAGAAGTAACATGATCTTTTTTCCTAACGTTTCTTTTTTCAGCTAGGTAAGAACTCCAGCACTTACAAGAATAAAAAAAAACTATGGATATGACAAAGATGACTATGAAATAATAATGAGGTGTCTACAATGACTTAACCTAAATCCTGTTTTCAAAGGTGTTTTATACTTAAAGCAGTGTGAGCACTACTGAAAGCCATTACGATTATGGTTCTTCAACTCACATCTATTCTAAGAACACCTCATCTATAACAGCAACATCTTCTACTGCCCAAACTGTCAGGTACTGGTATAGGACGGTCAGTGTATTTCCTACTCAGACATGAAGTACCTCACTGAAACGGCACTGCCGATACCATAACTGCATTTATCAGAGCACCAAAAGTCATGTTTTTTGATGACAGTTCTGTAATAAGCCTACTGAGAAAAACAAGAACAGTAACTGTACATAGCATAGACCCGATCTAAAACATATTCTTCATGCTGCAGAAACAATCAGTTTATCGACAGTGGTAAGGTAATGACAGAATCCGAAACACTGAGGCTGTAACAGGAGAGGATGGGCTCATTAAGACATCATGCTGCCTGAAGCTTGATTAACTGGGGCTAAACTGCTTCCAGAACTTACGCTATTTGGATTGGAAGCTGTTGCACATTACCATATAAATTTATCAGCTACTAAAAGGTAGATTCACAGTCTGGATTTGAGAAGCTTGTAAGTCCACTTTAAAGCTTACTAACATATCTTTGCCTTTACCTAGTCCTGTTCACTGACTTTTGGGTAATCGCACTATTTCCAACAAAAACTCAAAGAACTTGGAGGTGTCTTGTCTTGACCCTGGGACCTCAACTCCTGCCAACAATCAGTCAATAGTTTTGCTTTAACTTCTCATTTAGAGATGTTCATAGAAGTTTTTCACATKAAAATAAATAGGGCTGCACCCATTCCCAAAGCATGGACTATATATGAATAAACCCCAAATGCTAATATTTTTCCATGAGATTTATGAGAAACTAATCAAAGTCTGACTCAGCCTGAGCAACTGATATACACATATACAAACATGTAACATTTGGGAACTATCTATAATCATGTATTTTTACATTAAAAACACGTGAGTGCCTGTTAGAGTCATACAACTTTCATTTAATTTTGTCTGAGTCACTGTCCTACTGTCAGATAATGGTTCTATTGCATACTTTTATTACTTGGGGAAAACCAATATTCAGGTGGGGCGGAGGGTAACAGTATAGATACAGACTCCCTAATGACTCAGCTTGTCRTTTTTCCCTTGCCTCAGACACACAGATACAACTGTGCCGTATTATCAAAAATTAAATCAAAAATTAAAACTTCAGGGAGTCTGAATGTCTGGTTCTAGTGAGACAACACCTAGTCAATATCTATCTTTTCAATTTGCTAGCAGAGCTTGCATTTTACCTCAACATTTAATAGTTTCTTTGTTGAATTACATCTGAAGCATAAAAGGTCAAAGCAACCAGGCTGCTTTGTAAAGCAGGCTTTGCATCTCTACACCCCTTGATCCACGCAGCTCAATTAGACCATCAATAAATCAAATGAATAATGTATAAATATTTCTTTCTTCATTAAAATACTTCGTGGTTTGGGGGGAGGGGGAATTTCAGATGGCATTAAGAAAGCTTATGGTACTACAAAAAGGTCAACACAGATGCAGATATAAAAAGGATACTTGATTGCCCGAAGTAAATTTAATCACAGTAACAGAAACATTAAGAGTTACATGCACATTTCAGTTATACATTACTGTTTTCATAAAGTAATAAAAGCCAAGGCAACACACCCAGCTCATGGTTCCTCCCCTTCCCAGGGGAGCTGTGGTTCCACTGGCTGGTAGGAATGACTGCCTTGCCAGCTTCACACTTCCAACACAAGGCGACAGGGCAGGGAAACACACAGCTTTCTCTGAACTTCTCTCACACATGTGCACACACGCACAGTGTGAAAATTCTCAATACATATGTAAACATAAATTGAAAAGACTATGTAAGTCACATAAAACTAAAATTATTAAGTAAAGCTAATGTAAATGGTAGTAACAAGTCCCAATCAAACTTTTCCAGAAAGAGACAGACTGATTTTCTAAGCCTCCTGCTTGTGTTCAGTTATACATGGCAAAGAAAATCAAAAGAAGAGTCTTCTATACCCCAGCCAAGGGAAGATCAAAAAAAAAAAAAAAAAAAAAAAAAAAAAAAAAAAAAATTGGCTCTAATAGGCCACCTTCCTCTGTAACCACTTTAACTTCTATTTTCAATTAATTCATGCTTTCTGTGATATGTGTAATTATCTAATACGCTATTTTGTCATAAAAAGCTACTAGTTTAATTATACTCCACAGTTCTGCTCACTAGTAACAAGCCTGTGTGACCTATTAGCCACTGCCAGGAATTCAACTATCCCAGAACAATGATTTAATGGAACACACACGTACATAGATTTTACTGTTTCTGAACACTGTCGTATTGGTCAAGAGTTAATACTCAAAACCTATGGTCATAAAGACTATGGGGAACTACCTTTCTATATAGGCTTGGACAAGTTAGTTTTTGTTGTCCTTCAGTCTGCGTATGTGACATGCAGCAAAATGATACATATCTGACTGACACGCTAACATCTAGGGATGAAAACATGACAGAAGAGCAAGGTCTTCCTATCCTTTTAACTTAGCTCTTTCCCAGCTATGATGATAAACTGTTACGGAAGCAGGGAAAAACAAAGGCATGGAAAGAAGTGCTTCACTCGGCCTGATTTATAGATGACARATGATTCAAATCACACTTAATCACCCCAAACCAAAAAAAAAAACCCAAATCCAAACCAAACATCAGTCCTATGCCACAGAATAGTTATACAGGGGGTGGGGAAGAAGCAACCAAATTCTACATTTCTCACTTTTCATGATTACTTACGGGCAGGAGGTTTTTCTTTCATAAATTTAGAAGTTTTGTAAAGTACAAAGCAGTATTTCAACTAAAATTTCTACATCAACATTTAAAAGAACACACACTTTAACCCTCAAATGCCCTAAACACACTGAAGTACACAAATATATTGTTTTCTATGGGCATGGTGTCACATCACTTAAAAATGAGGTCTGTGAAGTGCAATAAAGTGACCTCATATACATTTAAATGTACATTTTCAAATACAGAGTATAAAAGTTCTAAGGCATGCATGTAAGAGGGGCATTTTCCACAGTTATGTGAAATTAAGAATATCACTTGGCATTTATAGAGCAATAGACCGCAATGGACTTCGCAAATTTTTTTTGTTTTTTGTTTTAAACAGTGAATGGCTCTGACCTTCTGCAGCAGACAGGCACTTTCTGACAGTATTTGCTCATTAGCTCTCTCATTTGGGAGTGTTAGGATTTTAAGTCTRTAATAAATATGCTACTTCTCATGAGAATCATTGAAAAAGGTTGTTTCAAAAATATGTTTTCTTCAAAACTTTTCCTCTGGTGTCCACACACACACCTATTTAACTTAAAGTTACTCATAAATGTGGAAGTGATGGCTATGAATTATTTCTTTTGAAAACTACCACATAGAGCCATGAAGAGATTCAGAACAAATATGAAGGCTATGTGCTCAGGGAAAAACGATGATTAAATCTTTGAGCTTTCAGCACAGTATCAATAAGAAGAAAAATCAAGACTAGAAGAGGAGAACAGGTATCAAAGGAAGATTATTTTTCCTTTATATTACTATAAGCAAAAAAAAAAAATTCTTAAGTTATTATCAAAACACAGTATCTTTTATTCATGGCAGATGTTCTGCCTAAACTTGGCTTAAGCTAAAGGCATTCAAACTTTCTTACTTCATTTCCAGATTAGAGCAATTAGGAGGAATTCAACCTTTTGACAAAGTAACTTCAATGGTTCTAAATAATTTTTAAAAAAAAAAAAAAAAAATCTTTTGGACTTCAGATTTTAGCAACTATTTAGCCTTTATGGCTCATTTCTTTCCACTCTTAATTTGATGTTTATAGGAATATAAATAATGACGTTTCTTCTCTATTTCACCATTACTTTTTACATATGGTCTATGGGTATTCAAAGCAAGATTTTTCAGTTTCCTCTAAACTCTAGTGTACACAAATTTGTCTACAACAGGATGTAATAAAAATCACATCACTATGCACTCACACAGTTTACACATTCAAATCAGCATTTATTCAACACTGAAAACATGGTAAGTTAAATATATGGTATTTCCATGGAATCTTAATCACAGGACCTTACTCAGTGTCCATTTGATTCTGCAGAAAGACTCCACATAGTTCAAAAGCACAAGATGAAACCCAGACAATCTTTTCATAATGCTGTTATCACTTATGTTCCCTGAATTAACCACTTAGTTGGGAAATAACAGAATTACCACAATAGAACATAGTGTTTTCTGTAACTGTATATTGTGCAAGCACTTTGCACGTTTTAAGCACAGACTTTAGCTCTTCCATTCTGCTACCGTATCTTTGTGGAAAAAGATCATTAAGCAACTGCACTCTTTGCTGCTTACTCTTCATCACTTCAAAGAATGTAGCACAATTTCTGATGCCATCTGAGAAAGGAAGACAATCCTTTCATTTAGTTTCCTCAAATTAGATCATGTCTACTCTTGGTAAAAACCTTTGACAACTTAGGCTACCTGGGTCACCTAACAGGTGTTGAAAAACACAGGCTGGCTAAGTTACCAGTAAGAATGCAGGACTAACTCAGGTGTTGGTCTTTACTGTTTAAAAACCCGAAGAAATCAATCATACAAGACACTTCAGTTTTATTGTGCAGACTAACTCACCTGGCATCCACTGAACTGCCACAGTAGGGTATTTCATGTGCATTAAAAATCATAGTGCATCAGGGAATTTGGGGGTCTTTTTCTCTTGCTTCGGAAGTACGGAAGATAAGCCTACCTGAGTAGTATGGAATTTCACTTGGTCTGCAACAAAGCACTATCTCAAAAAATATGCTAAAGAAAATTGTATATTTACTGCTTTGAAGCCATAGCTTGAAATATTTATTCAGGGTATTTGTTATTGGTAAAACAGTATCATGGCTTATAAGTGTAAGCATCAGGCATACAGAACAGAGTGATGTAGATCTGGCCCTGTTTTGAACAAAACTCCTTCCCTATTCAAATTCTCCAAACCATTTTTTCCCCTCTCCTGGTATTAATGGTGCCATAAAATGGTCACCTATGCCTTACTGTAGTGATGTGCTCTTCTCTCTCTCTTTTTTTTTTTTTTTTTTTTTTTTTTTTTTTTTTAATTTAAAACTGCCTCCTTTCACTACAAAAGAGATTGTTCTTTACGGGTAATACTCAGCAATCCCTTAAGCTCAACATAATTTTTACATTAATATTTGATATAAACTCAGTAATAAATTTGTCACAATAAAAGAAATATTAATCCTGCATCTTTATCTCGGCTGGACTTCATCAGGACTTTTTCTTTTTTGGTAACCACTTCTTGGAAGTTTAATTTCAACTGAAGGATCCTTAATATTCAAATGCATCTAAGAGCATCTTCTTAGCTGGCATTACGTTAAAGGAATGGGAGACAGTATACGATATTACAGGAAGCTAGATGTCAACAAACCTACAGAAGAGCTTTAAAATACTATTTATGTTCAAGGTACAAATAAAACTTTAGTTAACGTCTAATTGTATATCATGCACTCATTTTTTGGAATGGAACTGTTGTTATAATGTGAGAAAAGGTTCCTCAGAGACTTCCCATGCAAAAGTCCTACCACTTTGGCGTTTCCAGAAAATACAGAAAAAAAAAAAAAATAGTATTTGTATACAATACCAGTTACTAAAAGACAAACTAATTGCTACACATCTGTTGAAACTTAGAGAATACATTTCTGGAAAGGTTGGACTGACATTAATAATGAGAAAATGCACAGGCAAATGCTATTAGAAACCTGACCCAAAGCAGTAGCATTAGAATCCATGTTAAAATAAAAAAGGAATAAAAGCTACACCTAAAATACATTGATTTTTAAACATATTCAATATGAAAATAAATTAAAAGAGAAACTTTGAGGGCTTTTTCTGTCACA
Source organism: Phoebastria nigripes (assembly GCA_035582835.1). Classification (NCBI taxonomy): domain Eukaryota; kingdom Metazoa; phylum Chordata; class Aves; order Procellariiformes; family Diomedeidae; genus Phoebastria; species Phoebastria nigripes. Next base: position 347,720 of record JAYKAV010002927.1, on the reverse strand, counting down.
GGAAATTTTTTTACATCAGCCTGTACATACAAACAGTTCAACTGTCATCAGTGTCTCAAGGCTGGAAAATTAGCTGAAAAATTCAAATCTGGCTGGTCAGGGCCATTAAGACTTACAGCACCCAGGGTTCTGACAGTGAGCAAAGGACTTCTTTAAGAAAGTAAATGCTCTCCTAAGAGACCATAATTCTTGTGCTGGAGGGTACACACACAAAAAAAAAAAAAACNCAAAAAAAAAAAACAGGAATGTGTTAGCTCAGCATCAGAAGAAATCACATTAATTGGAACACCTGAGTTCCTCAGAATCCTGATCAACTACACAAAGATTTAAGCATACAGAATCACAGAATTCTTGCTGGGGCTTGAGTTACTATTTGAGGAAAGACTGCTTTGCACTCAAGAAGAGAACAAAGTTTTCTCTAACATTCTCAGACATAACTTGTGTTTTTACAAGTCATTGACCATCCATCAGTCAAAATAATAAATATATCTATCAAGCCTCATGCTGGGAAAAAATAATTAAAAAAAAATTGCTCAATCCTGGATATGGCTGGATGCCCCACTTCTGCATACACAAAGATGCTGCAGACCCAATGTCAGGGACTTCTGTGGAATGTCCTGGGCAGACCCTTGCCTGTGCATAGTGTTCCTGGTGCTTCTTTCAGTCAGGCACTGGCATACTTTGTACCTGCAGAGAGTGCAGAAGGGAAGGAGGGGTTCCCTTTGAGGCATCATTGACTGTCTCCAGAGCCCCAGCAAAGTTGCCTGCAATGTGTCTGGATCCATGTCTGCATAAAGACRTTACCCTTTTCAAAAGGAAAGTCAATGTCAATTACAGCCAAGCATACAATTTTTTTTTCCATAACAAATTAGTAAATACTGGTCATCTGGACTACAGAAGAATCAGACTAAGAAGAAATCCACCAATACTTTTCAGCAGTGAATAACAGACCAATTAATCTTTCAATCCATGCAAAGTCTGTCTTGCTCTTCATCTTAAATCTGTATTTCTTTATGTGACTTGGCACTATGCAACAACAAAATGCAGTTTTGCAAGGTGGTGTGGTTTAACCCCAGCCAGCAACTAAGCACCACCCAGACACTCGCTCACTCCCTGCCCCAGTGGGATGGGGGAGAGAATCGGAAGAGTAAGAGTGAGAAAACTCATGGGTTGAGATAAAGACAGTTTAATAATAGGTAAAGCAAAAGCCGCGCACACAAGCAAAGCAAAACAAAACAAGGAATTCATTCACTGCTTCCCATCGGCAGGCAGGTGTTCAGCCATCGCCAGGAAAGCAGGGCTCCATCACGCGTAACGGCTACTTGGGAAGACAAAATGACATCACTCTGAACATCCCCCCCTTCCTTCTTCTTCCCCCAGCTTTATATACTGAGCATGACATCACATGGTATGGAATACCCCATTGGTCAGTTGGGTCAGCTGTCCTGGCTATGCTCCCTCCCAGCTTCTTGTGCACCTGGCAGAGCATGGGAAGCTGAAAAGTCCTTGACTAGTAGACTACTTAGCAACAACCAAAAACATCAGTGTGTTATCAACATTATTCTCATACTAAATCCAAAACATAGCACTATACCAACTACTAGGAAAAAAAAATTAACTCTATCCCAGCTGAAACCAGGACACAAGGTATACACGATGCAGGGGCGGGRAGGGATGAACAAAGACAGATATCACCTGTCTAACTGGAAATTTGAGCTAGGAGTGGTGTGGCAATATCCAGCCCAAAGTTTGGAAAGAGGCTTGTGCGGATATCAACATTAGGAGCAAAGAAATTCCTTAATGTAGTATTAAGACCAGAGAGTTAGATACCTTCTCAGAATAGTACCAACTTATCAAAAGAGCCAAACTGCTACTTGCATGCTACTGTACTTGAAATAATGCTGCGACTTGTTCTTTTTTTTCCTGTTATTCCTACAACTAATACATTTTAAATGTAGGTTCACAGGTGAAATTTTTCATGTACAACCAAGCAGCTAATTCTCTTGATCAACTGATTCAAAGAATATTCTACCTTGGATAAAGTCCTTTTCAAATGCAATATAAATACATAAATGCTGACTATACTGGGCAAGGTGGTCTTTTCAGTTCTCCTCTGCATATCGAGACAAACCAGTTAAACTATATGAAACAGGTTTGGTTGTAGTTAGTTTATGAAATAAAATAATTTGTACAGCATATGAGTTAATCATGCCTAAAAAAAAGTAATATTACACAGAATGGCAAAAAAAAATTAACCCATTAAAGATTTTATTTTCTCTTCCTCAGCCATGAATAACAGGTGAGTTATTTCCGAGAGCTTTTGCACCATACTGCAGTCCTTGGAAGGCATGAGGCAAATGCTGCAATTCAATATTACTTCATTCCCTTTGTGTAGGCTGGGGGGGGGGGGAGGCAAAAAACCCTAAAACACCTAACAGAAGCTCAGTAGACAACCCCTGGAATTGCAGTTCTAGCAGCTCTTAACCAGCCCCAGAATCAGATGTCTCATGAATGTGGCAACCTGCCACTTCCCCCTTTCTTTCCCTGGTCCTACACTGAATGAACTTCAGTCTTAAGAATCTGTCCCTATGATTGCCTAAATCAAAACAACAGTATGATGAGAATCCATTTGAACTGTTAGAAGCACATTCTGTTTATTTACGTGTATATATAGAGGAAAAGTTTCAACTGTGTTGATGTGAGATGCCTTAGGTWAAATATACAACACCACCACTACGTACTGACTAACAAACAGGCCATAAACACCATTTAAAAGTCCCATTTTCAAAGACTTGGCAAATGCAGCAGAAGCTGCCTGGAATCAGCTCAGTAGCATTAGTTTGCAGCTGGAGTTTCTAAACTTACTCCTTGCTACATGGTATCATGCCAAACTAGAGACAGTCATTTATTTTGTTTTTTCTTTAATAGTAAGACTATTTGACCATTGTATTTGGCAATACCTTACTCAGCAAGAACTGTCACTGTAATCAACATGATGACATTGATGGTGAAGTACTGCACAGAGGCTAACACAATAAGACTAACAGCACCAGATTCTGGTTGCAAGTGAGGGCTGAAAAGGAGTTTCAGGAAATTCAACACTGAGTTATAGTCTTTTTTGTCTGCTCCACCCCTCCACCCCCACCTCCTCAAGAGCATGCCTGCCTCTCATTAGAGTGTCTAGGAGTTACGAGCACCCACACCGAGATTACAATATGCCCCTAAATCCACAAATTCTCCAAGTAATGAACTGTAATGTGAAAGGGGACAACAAAAGGAAAAGGTAGAAGCTAGCAGCGATTGGACAAAAGTTTGCCATAACAACCCCTGCTTAGCAAATTCTCTGCCAAGCAATTTATATCCACAAGAGGTACATTCCATTCCCTTAGCCTCCAGTGTCTTTTAAAGTTAAAACTTCTTTCTTGCTGCAGTTTATGGCACATTTTTACTATGTGTACTTAGGAAGCAAGCAAGGCTGACTAAACAGATTTCCTCCATGACCTTTACTACTGTCGGCTGAAAACAATTTAGTCCATTTTAAGTCATTTGAGAGCACTGTAAACATTATCCAAGGGGCTTAGGAATGACCGCCTAAACCATGACCTTTCAAGCTGACAGATGACAAAAAAATACTCCACTTTAAACYATTTTAAAAGATATGATAAAGGTCTCTCATCCTGCTGAAACAGAAAGGAATTTTCCTTTTACCACTACAGCATAAAGATGCTTTTTGTTCCACTTAAGAAATGAAATCTTTTTTTGAGAGGGGCATGGAAAAATGAGAAATAACCTAAAGTACTCAGGTCCTTTCTCTCTCGATTAAAAGCTCAATCCATCCAATTAATATAAACTAAGAACTGAAACAAAAGGGGTAAGCAAGCAACAGAGAAAGTTAGGCCATGCATAAATGAAAAACCTTACACGGGAAATACTTTGGCTGGAAATGAAAAGAGAAAGAAAGAAACTTTATCCAAGCCAATTTTATTAAAACTTTGCATACGTACCTGTTTTCAAACTCATTCATGCTCAAGGGAAGCTAGATGTAACTTTATCTCTTGTCACTCTCAGTTACACTGGAAGTCAAAGCGGTGATCAGTAAACCCAGAGCTGCAATCCAAAAGCTACTATTTGTGCTATATTTTAAAAATAAAAGTCAGAAGAGTTTGTGATGCTGGCTCCGTCTCTTGGTCCACTAATAGTACCCTTGGCTCTAATAGTATCCTTGTTCCAAAAGGACTACTGCTTTCTCTCTCCCACCGATAAACAAAGCACATTCTTGGCACACTTTTGGGACAATGACTACATTTTAAACTCCTGTGAAAGTGTAATGAGTACACAAGATCTCACATGTAGCACTTCTTGGGCTTCACAAGCGCTTAAACATATTCCATTCTAGAATTTCAACCACACAGATGCTCTGAATCTAGTTTCTCATCATGAAAAGATAAAAGGCAAGGTACATGATATACCTCAAATCTCGTCTTCAGTGCACTACAGACACCTGGATCTTACCCTAATCTCTCAGTAGGATCACTAGGCTTGGACAGAGTCACTAAAGCACCCAGGATTCTTCTTCCTCACTCAGACCTTTTCTACACTTGGTGACTTCCCTAGAACTGACCTTCCTAGCTCCTGATCTCCCTAGAACTGACCTTCCTAGCTCCTGATCTCCCTAGCTCCTACACTGATGAAGCAGAGCACAGCCAATTGCTCTCTATTGTCTCAGATTTGGCCAACTGGTACTGCAAACTGTTTTCAAACAGAGATATGCAAATGACTCATTAAGGAATCCCATTTACAATATCAGCCAGAGTTTACTTTAAATCATAATCAATTCAAAAAGGATGGAATACTGTCAAATGAAGGCATCTTGTTACTTCTGTGAACTAGCACTGTGGCACATACCTCACAGAATTTTTCAAAATACTACTAAATATTTGAATTTACTGCTAAGCATGACTGATACACTAGAATCCTTTGGGCTCAAAAAGGGAACTGAAGAGCCTAAGACAGATTTGATATTTAAGTAGAACAGAGAACATAAACCTGCAATGACTATGCACAAACTCTTCTCAAGTAAGATCTTGAGGGCAAAGCAAACCAATAGATGGCAGAATCAAAATAAACAAAAGGAGATTATTTCTTCACAGGTAATTTTAAGCTATAGTATAATGAGGAGGCCAGTGAGACAATCTTTAGAAGCAGACACGATGCTGCAACTCCAGGTAAGCTCTTAAAATCAACCAAATCTATGCTGTGGGAAAAGACTACGTTCTGGTATTTTGGCTACTTCAGAGCACAGGAACACACTGCTCACGAACCCAACTCTACGCAGAAGAGGGCCTGACTTAACAGAAGAATCAGAAAGTATCCAGAGAAAGAAACATACAATATATGATTCCATTTTATTATTATACTTTCAACAGACTTGAAACACAGCTGTATGATGTTCTCAATACCTCATAAAAAAAACCGCCAAAGGTCAGATTCAGTGCCTAGGCGAGCTAGAAGAAGTTCCAACAGGAGTCTTAGTAGAAGCTGAAGCACAGCACTTCTAAAGCATAAACTGTATCCAACATACAAACGAGGAGATAATGAGAGACACGCTTTTCTGCTTGAAGACACAAAGAATAAAGACAGTTAAAACACAGAAGTCGGAAATCACAGAAGTTTCACTTAGAAACAATGAAAAATGTCTCAACTTGAGAGAAAAAGGGGTAGATGATGCCGGACTTTGAATCATCTTCTCATTGAATCAAGCACAGTAATGACAAATAGACACAAGGGATGAGTGCCCAAACACAGCATTCAAGCACTTCCAGGACAAGCTGTCCCTCGAGAGGTATCTGGAGGATGTTTGCTCTTCCTTATGTTTTGGCAATGCTAATGTACTTGTGTCATTGGACTGAATTCTCTTCAGCCATGCCCAGATAACGCAGTAATTTCCTCATAGCATCACTGTATGGGCATTACACTAATCTTCTGCCAAATAGAGAGAGCAGAACCAACAGAGCTGGATCAGTTTCAACACACAGATCCCTGCTCAGTATTACTTTCCCCAACACCGAAGAGCTAACTGTTTTTCCTTCTCTGAAATTCAAAAAATTGAAAACTCTGCCGTCTTGGGCACCTGCAGTGTCAGAAATCATACAAGAACTCTTGAAGTGGGGAAAAAAGWCTCCTGAAAATAAATCTAACTATTGCCTTTTGATTTTGACTCATGTCAATGCTAGGGTAAGACATTACAAAGCAGGTAAGCAAATCTGCTGAATTGTTCCTGGGAATTACTCCAAAAACCCCACCCTTTGTGGTGTCATGTTAGCATACCACCTCAGCAGTGGTTTCTGTGCATTTCTTGAGTACTGACAGATGTGGCATTGCAGCAGCCTACTTAAAACATGCTAAAAACTGACATTTTGTTGTTGTAATCTTGATTGCACAGAACTATGTCCTTCAAAAAGAAGATGAATGCTTTTTTGGCAATGACCAAAGACTTGTTCAGTGAAAAAGCACAATACCTAAGAAAACACTATAGCTAAAACAGAGTCCACATTTTTCCCCCAATAGTTCCAAATTCTTACAGATTATCGTAACTAAAATCATAACAGTAGGATAGGTAATGTATGTATTTCCTGGATACATATATATGCCCATGTAAGTTCATGAGTTCTGACAGAATTACTCCTCTTTTTAATAGCCAAGAACTTCCAGATTTAGATCTCCATGCACTTTACAAATCTTAGTACAGCTATCCAGAAGGGTCTTATTTTTGACAGGCAAGATACAGAAAATGAATCATACAGGCTGACTGCATTACTTGGATTTTATTTTCAAGTAAAATTGTTCCATGTCCTCCGCAGTAGGTTCCTCTGAGGCACATGACGGCCTGTTGCCTCTGAAGTCAACTAACACAGAAAATTTATAACTACAGTTAAGACTACAGTTTTGGTAAAGTACATTGAAGGATAAGCTTACCATAGACATTCGCTATAAGGAAACTTTACAGATCCCAAGTTTGTCTTAAAGGTTTATGTAATTTTTGTTAATTGTGTTTACTTTTTAAATAAGTCGCTGTACTAGTAGTCTGCTAATTTTCAGTCAGACACACAGTAAACACAGGGATGTCTAATGAAATGTCTACTAAACCAGAAAACGAGAAGAAAGAACTACCTCTTTTGATAGACAACCACATGGAGCCATCTAACTACATGGCATGCCTAGGAACAGACAAGGCTTTTCAGAACTCCAGCCACCATGCTTGTTACCTTACGGATGTCATGTCTTGAGAACACCGGAGCCCAGAACCATTCATTTTGATTTTCTGATGTTCTGATTAGACTTAGGGAGGTCAGATTTCCTGTTGTTTTACTTAACTTTAAGCTTGAGACAAAAATCATGGAAGTCAACACCTTTCAGACTAAGGTTTTCCTTTTCCTACTCCTCCCTACCCCCAAATGCAAGATGTTTTTCCTATGATCTGGCTAAAACACCAGAACATTCTCTTGAAAAGGCTGAAAAGAAAAAAAAATCCCATATTGTCCATTTTAGAAAAATGACGATGACTTTTTTTAGTTCCATCATTCTAATGTTGTACAGGGTTTTCCTGTTTTCAAAGATTCTTAATTACATAAGGAAAGAAAATTTATCTTTGATTTCTTCATTGCTTTTGCACCATTCCCTAAACAACAAATATTATGCAAGTCAACATTCAGGTTTACAGCATTTCAACTATCAGTACTGGAGAGGCACATAAATTCAACAAGAAATTGGTAACCCTTTGGCACTTTTGATACAATAAATTGCAAAAAGGAATCTCAAGATATTAAACAAACTTAGGCACTGATAAATCCCTTTCTAGTGAAGTAGTTTCCCAGATTCTTGTTTCCTTCTGCAGGCTATATTTCAGTTTTACATAAGCAGTAGCTTGTACTTCCATTCTGGATTATAAGTTGAATAATTCAGTACAGAAACAATCCCAGACGTCCATTCAACTAAAATAAAGTTTCCAGTTATGTACTACATGGTTTTATTTATGTATTCTGAGACTGTTTAGCAAATATCATAACCATAAAAGTCAGACTCCTTCTCTGTTTTATTCTTAAAACAAAAAAAAAAAAAAACCAAAAAAAAAAAAAAAAAAAAAAAAAAAACAAAAAAACCAAACAACACTACTTCAGCTACTTGCATTACCAAGGCTTTCCAAAATTACTATGCAAGCCCAGGTCAAGCTTAGTCAAAGATAAGGTGACATGAAAATAGCTGAACAGCTATGCTTACACACAGAACTAACATTAGACTCATGACCCAAGACAGGCTAATGCATTACTGTCTCCCTTCTTTCACCTGAAAAAACTGATAGCGTGTACCACTATATAATCTATACTAGCAGAACCACAGAAAACTAACTGTTCCTCTTACTCCTTCCAAAATATGCCTTGCTTTACATAGCCAATTTTTCAGCCCTGAAAAGCTTACACTGCACAACTGCATGGAGATTTAAGGACAGTAACCTCCGTTACGGGTTAAGGAGTGGAAGAATATACCCAGAGCTGCTGGATGTCTAGACCCATTGTGTTCTGTGTCTGGCTTCACCACAGTTAGTAGTTGTAGAGTACTCCAACTTTTCAGACTGAGATCCATTAAACAGCCATGCTAGTAGCATACCACACTTCATCCACGGGCTCCCTAAAACCCCAAGTTAAGATACACTCATAAAGGTAACTAAGTTATTGAGTGGAAGGATGGTATGATCCCCTCAAAGAGATCCAGTTCTGCTTCTGTCAGCAGTTAACTGTGAATTAAAGCAAGTTATTCTATTTACAACAACAGAATATAAAATCCATTTGAAATGAAGCAAATGAGTGTTTAGATTTACTTAAAGCACTTCATAATATTTGACTAGAAGTACGTACCTAATACAAAAGGGTAAGTACTAGTAATCAGAACACTTTGCATACAGCATCAAATTCACTCTCAGTGTAGGGAAGCATTCCTTTCCATTTTACAGATTAAGAAAGATGGCAAACTGGTTAGCTGATTTACTAAAGCAGTAAAGGCAGCACAGTAACCGAGACAGAACAAGTTTTCATATTCCCATCCTAATGTGGGAACAGCTAACCAGACTCCACTTTCAAGTGCCATGTGTTCCATTTAAGGCCATTAATGGAATAAGACATACAAATTCACACACATCTAACCCAACAGAAAACTTTGTAAATTTTCAGCAGCAAGTTAAACACCATCATAGAAACAAACCTCTTTTAGCTCTCATAGTATGCCATTAAGGCAAATGCTGAAGAATGTTTCAACTGCTGCTGTTCCTTTACTTACTGCACTAATTAATTTTTTCTAGACAAGACTAGTTCAGTTATCTTTACCAGATACCAGGCAGAAACAGTTCACATCAATAAAAAAGCACTAAACAAAATACCATACTCATCATAATACCATGTATCTTAGCAAGACATTGTTGAGTTAGATAATTCAGATACTCACAAAAGCCAAAAGTTTAGCCTTCTTTAACGTTTCACTGGTATGATGGAAATATTATACAGCCACCACTGAAAAGAAAGGATAGCACCTTTGGCTAATTAGTTCAATCTGCAGTTGCCATGGTATGCTATGCTGACACCTTGGGACATAAAAACCTGAAGACGCAGATTCTGTACTTCAGGGCAAGGTGGGAGAAAGAAGCTCAAGAAAAAGACATTTAAGCTAACCAAAATATCAGACTGAGTTCTACTGGATGTTGAAGGTGTGAAGCTCTTATCTTTGATGTCACCAAACCGCCCAGGCAATGGTTATCAAGCCAAACTGCACAACAGAGCATTAGGACAACTGAGTTATGCATGTGTAATGTTCACAAGGAGTCCTCTCCAGCATTTTAGCGAGGCACTGGTTTCAAGCAACTTTGTCAGGTACTGATTTTAAACAGGCTGCCACTATCGTTAATAAATTAATAGATGTAACTATGGCTTCCTAATTTGATATCACTTGTGATATTCTTAATAGTTCTTTAGTTATTTTTTTCAGTTCCTGACTAGTTCAATTTGCCATTCTCTACTTTGTATAGAGACTTTTGGATAAAACTATGCGTTTAATGTTAATTTTCCTTTTTCTTCACAAGTGTATACTGCTTTCTTTCAAATGAAAGAAATCAATACATGAACCAAGTAAAAGCTAAGTATTTTTACACCATCAGTTCATTATATTAAAAGAATAGATGGGTATAATAGTTTTACCTAGAGTGGGAGAAAAGTTTGTATTACTTGCCTCTGGTTCGTGTCAATCCACTACTAAGTTGATGATAGCCCAGAGAGACATCCTGCTCTCATTAAAATAAAAATGTTACAAAAAACAAATGATTTATTGAATTACATGGCATAGCCATTTGATCTAGTAGGAATTAGTCTGCCAAAGTTCGACCCTCTTCTAGTTTCTGACATGTAATACGTAACAGGTTATTTAGCACTTGAACCACAATTTTCTGTATCCAACTCAAAGAATCAGAATTGTACTGTGGACCTAATCACAGAAGAGATGCTTTTGAAGTCAAAGGGTAAAAATTTCACAAGCTCTTCAGTCCAGAAGTGACAAAGTCATCTAGCCAGATTTTCAATGAGCCCTCTAAGTACATAAACCAATCTAAAGAAATCACAGTAAGAGACATCCAGTCTGCATTCCTAGAAATATTTTCATAATGTATCTTAAGTAATCAGCCAGTATTGAAGAAAACATATTATTTTCAGCTTGACTTACTGAACTAGCTGAAAACTCTGGGTAGAAAACTCCACTCAAGTCAGACAAAAACGTACAACAAAATGACATACACAATATAGACTTCGACATCAGAGAGTCAGATAACAAGGCACAAGATTCGTTAATGAAAAATTTGACTCTCTAAGAAAATACAGAAGGTCAGCAGGATCACTGATAAAAATACCATCAGTGTTACTACAAAGCTAGAGGTTCCAAGTTTTATAATGATTCCCAAAATCTTCAACATGACTCTGAAGGTGGTACAGAGAGCATCCTTTAATCATTTTCATGCTATCACACAAGGAACAGGCACAGCCTCTGGAGATGAGGAGGATCACTAAGTCCTGGCATGCAGAAGACTAAAAAATTCAGTACAACAGGTAAAGAAAGTGTAAACTCATTTCCATCTCTGACATTAGAGCTGCCTGCATACAAGGGAAATAACATGATGGGCAGCAAGTGCTACAGCCACATGAACTTGCAAGTTCTCAGAAGCATCAAAACCAAATGATACTCCCTTTTGCTAAAAGTCTGCCATTTTGTCAGACACTGCAGTTCTACCCAGTACCAAGTACAAAACAACATTGAAGACTACTATTCTACATGTCTTTACTTTAAATTTCAACAGATGAACAGGAAGTAGCTGTTCACTGGTTCAAATTTGGTCCAGGTGTTTGATTTGTCTGATGCTCTCTTCACAAAGAAAATGGCTTGATTTTGAACCACATTGGAAGTTCTGAAGCAGAATACTCATGAAAACTAAATACATCTGATTCAAAGACTTAAAAACATACCAAGTCCCAAACTAAGTCATTTTGGTAGGGCCTTAAGTGATCCAATAGAAAGGATCACCACAACAATGGCCCCAAAACTGTAACAGCTCCATGTTTATGTAAATTAATCTAATGTTTTCTTGCTATCTTTCTTTTTTTGTTTCCTGGAGCAAACTTACAGTATAAATGAAATGAAACCGGTTTCAGGCTACATAACACAATGAAAAGTATTTAGCATTTATTTGGTCTTCTCATCTCACAGGAATAACACAGAAAAATTCTTCTGAGGACTATATTATATCACCAATTTTAAAAACATTTATAAACTTCATGACTACCAGTTTATAATCACACTGCCTTACTTTTTTTTTTTTAAATAAAAGGAAGTTTAGCATTACCACTACAAACAGGCTGGAAACATACAATAAGATACTACTTATTCTCTGTGTAATTGCAAAATAAGTTTGAAAAGAAAACAGCCAAAAAATATTCCAAGATTCACTAGAAATTCTGCTATGCAGATTTACTTGGTACTCTGAGGTACCACACAGTTACACATTATAAAAACCCCTAACAGAGAGCTAAAAAAAAAAAAAAATCCGTATTTAAATCATCTTGTTCCTTTTAATGTTACTTAGTTTGATACTGTAACAGTCTTTGTAGTAGCACCCTGTTGTGTGTGCTAAAATATTCTACTGCAGCCTAATCAGCTAAACACTCTTTGTTTAAGTCCTAATCTTTTCCAACTTTTTCCTAACTGCTGAACACCTGCAGAGAGCTCCCATAGTTATCTTTGTGATACAGAAGCATAAAAGATGAAACATGGTGCGTGTTATAGAAGCTATGCATACATGACAAAAACTTCTAAGAATTGCCAGACTGCCCATTTACCATTGGATTCTTCCTGTAGCTCATCTTCTGTGCAAGTAAACTCACAATATAGCATTGAATTATTGTTTTATTAAATGTTGAGTGAATAAAATCATGCTCCATTACTGAAATACTGAGCATCATTTATTTAGCAGTTTAAATGAAGGCAAAAAAGGAATATAAGTCTACAACAACCTGTCTTTCACCCATTACATACTTAATTTCCATTGTATCACATATTTTTTCAGGTTTTAATTCCATTACCTTTCTCACACTAGACACTGTTTCTTCCTATGCAGAGATCCCACTACTTGAATAGAAGTATTCTACCATAAAAGCAGAATGAAAGCATACACTTTTTTTCTGTAGAAAAGCTTTATCACCTTGCACATCCTCCACATAACAGTAGATTTTAACAAACCAACTTACTGTTACAAAACATTCAGTCCCTTCAGGGCTTTCAAAAGCATGTTCTTTTCTCATGTCATACCATTTTGAACTATTTTGTATCTCCTCAGAAACAGCACAAGAAACATCCCTTTTTCCCCTCTTTTGACACATCAGCACTACCAGATGATACCTCTGCTTTCCCCACCCCCAAGGATGAGCAGGTTGCCCTGAACTGCTCTTCATGCTAGTGCAGGGAGCAGGAGGAAGCAACAGGAGTGCACTGGACACAAACGCAAGAGCACCAATACACAAAAATGCTGCAAAACACTTAAGATACCAAACAGATCTGTGGGTCATCTTCTAAAAAATTACTCCTATTTCTTAGACAGCTTAAGACTGATTTAATTCCATGTTAAGGAATCAAAACCACTCTAAAATAATTATAGTTTCTTCACTAAAAATACATTCAGATTTTACAGTTTAATGCTTATTTGTTTTATTGAATATAAGAAGAAATATTCTCACTCACTGCTCTAATTTCTTCAAAAGCAAATTCTGGATCCTAAATGCAGTCCAAAAGGTGTAGACAAGACATTCTGTTCCCATGATGCTAGAGTTTTCTGCCAGGTCTTTGTAGTCTTGTATGCAGAAATATCGTTACGATTGATTTTTTTCCCCCTTCTCCCTTCTTGCTTTTTTGTCCAGACATTTCACGTCTCTAAACGTATTAAGTTATGTGAACCACAGAGATTTTCTCTTTATACTAAATTCACAGGTTTTGAGAAATCTAATGAAATCTAGAGAAGTTCCAGATTACAAATGGCAACTGTCAATTTTGCTTATGCTTGCAAGATTACCTTTAAGGGAAACATTCCTTAATCAGGTTCCATTTGCTTTGCCCATAAAGTCTCTGCAATATTGCTGATCTGGGTATCACCTGGGAACTCCGCTGGCAGGAAAAGTTTCTCCTTCAAACAGAAAGTGGATTTCTTTTTACACAAAGATGGTTTGCGTAAGCTGTGCAATATGAGCTTTTGCTTGATGACAGAACTTTTACAATGTTTTTGAACAACTTTGCAAGAGATTGCAACCATGATATTACAAATAAATTGTCAGGGAAGAGCAAGAAAACAGGCTGCTCCAAGAGCAGAGATAAGCCAGGAACTGAGGGTGATCATAGCACAGCAAGGGCAGCCACACCAAACAGGGGACACAGTCCCACAGGATCAAACAAGGCCAGGCTGGGAGAAGGACAGCTTCCACAGGGTCCAGACAAGGCAAGGTCCAGGGTGTATCCAGGGAGGTAGAAGGCAGGGCCAGAGACAGGACTGGAGCGCAAGCTATGACACAAGTTCAACCTTCCTCCTGGAGACAGAACCAGAGATGAGACTGGAGAGGAGCTACCCACAGTACAGCTCCAAGGTCCATCCAGGAAAAAAAGTCAGTAAGCCAAGACAGCAGGAGACACAGCTGGGTACAGGTATACCTGTGATACAGCACAGGCAAGGGCCCTGGACCAACGGGCAGACTGTACAGGGGACCTGGGTGAGAGTAGGCCCCAGGTAAATATGGTCAGGGAAATTAGGGCCCATTAGTGCAACCATGGCCCTGACACAAACCAGCCTATGCTCTAGCCTCTAGGGCACTATCTAATAAAAAGAGTGCATGTAGCAGTGACTGTTGCCTATTTCATTGTCTCACACACTAACATCTGTGTCAGTTTAAGCCTGTATCAGATTCCATTACGAGGATTTTAACTTGGAGCTCTTTGGTAGGGCTCAAAAGGAGCATAAGGAAACTCTTAGCATACTTTTAAGAACAGACACTTGATCAATCAGAAATTAAAATAAATTACAAAACTGTACAGGAAAACAAATTCCAAGCATTATAATTTAACCTGAAAGGGATCTTTAACACACTCAGTCATCATGTGCCAAGGGAAAAAGGAAAGCATGATCCATTCTCCACTCATATTATCTGAAGCTAGTATTTAGCCCAAAGAACCACTGGAGGAAGCACAGTTAGTCTGAAATTTTAAACAGACATGCTATTTCAAAATAATAAAGTATTAACTGCAGTTGACTAGCCATTATATTGCTTGCACACATATCCAGTATTGGCTTTTCTACAATATTTTCTGTTAAATAATTATCTGCAACAAGGAATGAGAATGAGATGAAGTAGCACAGGTATATATCCCATTAAAATATTTGGTAGATATGCAAATCAATTAATTTCTCTCTCTCCTCAGGCAGAAAAGGTGCATGAACCTACAATGACCATTTTAAAAACACAGTTACTGTACTAAGACAAGAACAGGGCAGTTGTAAAAGAAAGGCTGTCAAAAGGGTACCTGGGTACAGATAACCAACATAGTATATATAAGGAAAGCGCACAATATTCATTAATGACTGCGGCTGACTTTTGTGTCTTCTCAGTAGAGAAGGCGGTGACTAACAGAGCCCCTAGTCACAGCACAAGTGTCAAAACAAGTAACAGAAGAGCTTAATTCTTAAGTTCACTTAAATTCAGTGGCTCCCAACCAGATTCTTCAGCTGCAGACACTTGCTGTTCAGTTAACATGGTAATCCCTGTCTTCACACGAACCAACCTCTGAGCTTGCTAAAGCAGGAGAAGCTTCCCAGCTGAAGTCCAATTCCCCGACCAAAGCTTTTCTCCACACCTCCCTTTGGTTTCCCTACCTTTACAGCATACTGTAAGGACATTAGAATACAATAGCCTTTCCTCACAAATCGTTCAATTGCTTCTGTCGTTAATGAAGAATATTAACAAAGACATTTTGGAGACTTAAGGGAAAAAGATACTTTATAAGAAAGATGCAAGAGAAGTAATATAGTTTATCTACACTTTTGCAAAGCTTGAGAGGCAGCCCAATAAAAAGAGCAAATCTACAAAGTTACCTTAACATAKTTGAGTTACTGGAGTAGATAATAAAAGCAGATTTCAAATCAAAGGAGACTTGCAAGTGGGAATAGTTTTGAAGGAGTGCGGCAAGTACAGGAGCGCCACAAGAATCAGTATTAACACGAATACTATTCTTTTCACTATCTCTTAAGATTTATACAATGCCACATGGACTGTAGTGACAATATTCACTTAAAGTACAAAGCAGGGGCAGTCAGCATTAAGCAAGAAGGTTATACAATTCACATGCATAGAGGGTTCATGCTACTATGAAGGGGACAGTGATGAAAAACAAAAAGGAACATAACATTTTAATGAATTATATCCTACAGAGATGTGCAGGAGAAAGATCTATTCTCAGAAACAATTGTATTCTTCTTCTTTCAACTTGGATATTTGGTACAATTATTACCAAAGGGAAAGAGCATTTTGTGATACATTTGTGAAGCTGAATTTACATAACTAGTTTCTTTGTTTAAAAAAAATAGATAAGAAGTCAGAAGAGCATAATACAAGAATAACAGGAAGTAGATCAATTTTGTAGGAGAGTACCAAAGATCCCTAATGAAAAGTAGTAAGAATGAGTATTCTTAATGAGAATGTGATTTATTTATGAATCATGCTGAGAAAACAGAACATATGCACAATGTCCTGCCTGAACATTATACTTTGGGTTTAATAGGAGTTTGATAATCATCATCATCCTGGACAGGATTTTGTTTCATATTCATAGCTTCTGGAAGCCATGAATTCATGGCCATGTTACCCTGTACACTGAGGTGTCCATTTAAAGACTTCTGAATAACTGTTTTAACTACATATTTAGCATACAATTTAGGATATATACACACACAGAGTGAATAAATGAAATCCTCATGTTTTAGAATGGGAACTGTTAGTTACAGTTACCTGAGCTCTCCCACCACTACATACACCTAATTTTCCACCATCACATGTTTTCCTTCACCCTCAATACTTATTGCTCTTAATGTTAAATAATCTCACCTGTTCAGCATAAAATAATGCTAAGTATCAGCTCCATCAAAAATAAGTAGCTAAGATCACAGATTTGTAAAATTCACCAATAACATGAAAAACGTCAATTTTTAAGCCATATTTACTAGTCAGTAAGCCCTTTTTAGCTTCTCTTCCTTCCAACTGGAACCTCAGTGGCCAAGATCTTCAGCTATATCATTAAATTTCACTGAGCCACTAGTCCTCATTCAGACAAGCCCAGCATGCATGCTTACCTTCAGGCACCTGTTTAAAGTCTACCAAATTCAACAGTATTGAAACATGCAGTAAATAAAGACAAAAATACATAGGCATTAAAAAAAAAAAAAAAAMMCACTATCTTGTATATTGGTAAAAGTATAAGAGCATTTTCTGTGACATAACTTCACAACTTAAAAACTAAAGGAATCATTTATATGTTTGACACACAGCACGAATGGAAAAAGACATTAATTTAGACGCTTTGATTGTGAGGAACGGGGTGGGGGGGGGAAGAAAAACCACACCCAATCATTACCTAAGAAATGTTTCAGAAAATAAAAATAAATATTCTAATTAAAAGTTACTAACTCCCATTTCAACCAATCTAATCCCTTTATTTGTCAACCTTTCAAACACTGCTATCAGCCACAAATGACACCTAAGCTTGAGAAAGCTGTAATTACCATAGTGATTTTGTAAGAGAGTTACAAATAGCAAGTATTTCAGCTTTCAATTAAAATTCAAGGAAAATGGCAATAATTCCACAACGTGCTAGTGATCACAAAAACGCATCTTCAGTTTGTTTTTCTTTTCCCTCTTACAAAGTGTCACGTTTTCAATTGGTGTACTGTGGATGATGAATTAAACAGCGAAAGGCCCTGCCCCTCTCTAAATTAGCTCCTGTTTGAACAAACATGCAATTTAACTGTAGCACGGAAGTGATCCCACTAAGTAACAGATAAGTATATTGTAATTTCGTACACAGGCTTACTCAAGTAGGCGAGAACTACGCTAGTGGTCTTCCAAAATTAAGATAAAAGCTGATTACCAGAACCTCATCCTCAAGACTCTCTATTGTTTCATTAGCTGAGAGAGACAATAGGAGGCAACGCCAAAAATAACCAGGACGCAAACGTCCAGCAGTAGCTGAATGCAGTGACCCACAAAGGCTGGAGTAGCGACGGCTTCTAGACAAACGCACGTTCGTTAAAAAGCAAGAATGCAGACTGGGGGGGACGAGGACGTCCCACACACAGGCAGATACAACAGATAACGCGGCCCCGGGAGGAGGGCAGCAAACCAGCCCCTGTTGGTGAAGGGCTGACTGACAGACTTCGGTTAGAGCAACAAAAAATTGCAGACCCACCGGACTGCACCTAGAGCGACCTGATGGACGAAGGCGCACAAGACCCACAGCGGCTCAGGTGGCAGTCAGGCACAGGAGGGCTGCGCCACCGCCGCTGGGGCAAAACCAGCGGGAGCAGCCCCCAGGACCTCTCCTGCGGCGCGACATGGCGCCCTGCACCTCACACCGCGAGGCCGGGTGCTGCCACCGCGCTCCCCTTACCTTTCCCCAGGGCGAGGAGCCACCGGCCGCCAGAGGCCCAGCCACCCTTCTGCGCGCTGAAATTCCGCCTCAAGAGAAAAGGCAGCCGACGAACGGGTCCCGTTCCCTTCAGCTCACTCACCCCAGTGGGCAGCACGAAGGAGGAAACGCAGCGCAGCGCGGCTCGCTCCTAGCGCTTTAGGCGGGAAGCGCACCCCGCTGGCGGCAGCGAGCCGGGCGCGCGCGCCCCCGCCGCAGGCGGCAGAAGGTTCTGGAAGGCGGCACGGGCGGGAGGAAGCGGGGCCTCGCCTCAGAGCGCCGAGGCTTCGCCTGGCAGCGCAGGACGCGCGCTCCACAGGTGCCTCCAAAAGCATCAAAGGCTGAGCTGCGRCGGCGGCGGCTCCTGGTGGGCGTTTTCAATAGCTTCCACACAAGGGTACTGCGGAATCTCTCATACTCGTAGCAGCACAGGCGAGGAGCAGCCTTAGACCAGTAAAACGCTCGGTCASACCTTTAGATATCAGTGCGTTGAGCCTCCTTGTTCTCCTGACGCCCCGCACAATTGCTGTATTCTCCCTTTTGAGCTGCTTTTGGTGATTACTCAGAAAAGACCTCCCCTCACAGGATGACAGAGAATGATTAAATGTGCGTGTTTAAGATCAGTAAGTTTCCTGCCAATTAAATGTGACCATTGTAAGCTTTTTCTAGTGGTAGGCTTTACGTCTTTTCATTATTTATTAAGTAGAGATCAGCTAACTAACCCAGATATTAATGAGATTCAGGGCTTGTGAACTCTGGTGCCTGCCAGGTTGTGAATACACAACATGCTTTAACGCATCCACAGAAAAGCAAAAGCAACGAACGCATCTGGGTTTGTGCTG
The DNA here is from genome assembly GCA_035582835.1 of Phoebastria nigripes. NCBI lineage: Eukaryota > Metazoa > Chordata > Aves > Procellariiformes > Diomedeidae > Phoebastria > Phoebastria nigripes. Next base: position 328,581 of record JAYKAV010002927.1, on the reverse strand, counting down.
TGCTGACCCTGACCTTGCCTTGCAGACCCGATCTCCTGGCTTCACCATGGACCGGCCTCCTCGTCGGGGGCTTCACCAGCCTGTGGCTGACATGGTGACTGGGCCTGGGCCTGCCCCGCTTGCCTCGCCCGGCTCCTCTGGGGCTGCAGCTCATGCTGAGGGCCCTCAAGCTCCCCGTCACCCCCAGCCGCCTCCCTGTATGGCGAAGCTCCCCTGCTGCTCCCCGCATTGACCATGCCTTGGTACCTCAGTGACTGTAAAGCTGCAGGGCAAAGCTTGACCTCCCTCCATTGGCCAGCTTAACAACGCGAGCTCAAGTTCAGCCATCTACTCACCATGATCCCAACGATCTCATGTTTTATTTATCGTGTAAGTACTACCTTTATTTTTGGGCCTAGATGTATGGGKTTTTTTTTTATCTGGCTGTATTGTAATACATAGTATTTGTTTGAATTCACCTCAGCGATCTGGATCAGTGACCTGGCCTCTTCATTATCTGTCTTTGTGTAATCCACAGTAATTATCTTAGATGATTTGATGTTTTCTTCTAGCTCATTGATAAAATGTCAAGCAGTGAAGGACAAAGAACCAATTACATTAGGATCCTATCAGAAAGACTTCAGCTGGATGACAATTTCCCTCTGACTTCTCAGTTATTAATCCCTTAAATGTATTGGTTTAATTTCTTAATACATCCCTGCCTAGAATATCAGGATTCCTTGTTATTTATCTCTTAATAAAAAAATCTTAACTTTTATTCATGAACTACTAGAAAAATAATTTGCTTTTAAGAATTTAGTAAAAGCATTCTGATTTCTAAGTCGATCCCATAATACTGGCAGGTGAAAAACTCAGTTACTATGTTTCTTACATTTTCTTTTTTATAGCTTGTTGCAAATTGATCAGGAATTTCTTACTAATTATGAGAAGCTTGTGATTTCTAACACACAGTTGAATATTACTGTCTTCTACTTAGTTATAATAAAAAATTAGTATTACGCTATATAGCAGTTTGCATCAGTTATTGTTTTAACAGAAGCCTGACTATGCAAGCTAACAAAAGAAATTTCCAAGGCTTTATGTAAAGAAAAAGTAAAATGAAAACATATTATTTCCAATGAGTAGATAATTCTTTTTAATTTGGACTGAAATTATTTAATTTTCTCTGAGGTTAGCATGGTACAATACAGTTTTCCAAAGAACGAGGGAATACTCAGTTGATAGCCAGTTCGCATTACAGACACAAGGGCATTATTTTAAATAAAGTCAGGCAACAAGGTGGGCCACAGCTCTGACCTAAGCAATGCACTTGCCCTAATGCTGTACTTCAATAAAAATACCCTCAAATTCATTGTTTAAGGGTTATTTCCAAGTTAGCAGTTTTACCTCTCCTGAAAGAGTCTACCAGTGTCTTCTATAGAAAAGGCCATGATCAACCCAAGATCTTCTAAAAAGAGACAGAAATGTAGGAAAGAGCACATAGGAAATCCCAAACAGACAGGAAAAAGGGATGATCATGAGCCTACCAAATAGCTTCACATTAGAATAATGGAGAATTAAATAAGGTTTACAGCTTCCCTTACAGTTTCTCATGGATATTGTAAAAATGGATAATGTTTACTTTCTGCTGTAGAAAGTGATACTGAAGCCCATCTCATGGAGCTCCATAGTTATTGTCTCTTTTTAAGAARGTCAACTCTGACACCAGTGTAGACTTTCAAATGAATCCTGCAGGTTTTTTCCAGATTAGGAATAAGGTGCTTAGAGACTGGGACACTTGTGCCAAATGTCCCAGTTCATGCAGTTGTCCTGACCAGTAGCTCTCTGATGCCTTCAAGCAAAAGGTACACAACCAACATTGTACATACACATATGAATTTTGCATATGCTTTCATGTTGTGAATCATTTATCAATGAGTCAGATATTATGGACTGTTCCATAAACAAACAGTACCAGTTAGTCTTTGACTTAAGAAATTGCCTTAAAAACCAAGAATGCTAAGTCACAGTGCTTCTCCTACTCCTTCTTTACTTACTATCCAGTTATTTCCTAATCTTTATCATAACAGTCCTTTAGGATGAGAAATTTTTTCTTACTGCACTTAAGAAATTAAGGAATGGGTTTTTGATTATTTGGCTATACTTGTTCTTGGTACAAACTACTTTTTTACCTACTTTTTGAATTTAACTTTAGTTGATTTAATGGTGTTTTCCTGACAATGCTGCTCTACACCGACACTAAAATACTTTTATTTATATTTTTCTTTTATGGGGAGCTGTAAAATCTACGGATTTTTTTTTTCTTTTTCTGATCCAGCCACACCATATAAGCAATTTAAAACACATTTTTCTGTTTAGTATGTTAAAAATGTATATCATTTTTAACAGATCAGAATAACCAGATATTTAAAAAAAAGAAAAACTTTCTAGAGAAAATGCATGAAAATCTAATCCCAATTTCTGTCAAGTGTGTAATTCAATGTAACAAAAAAAAGTACTACACAGGACACCCTGATGGACTGACGCAATCTCTCAGTGCCTTCCATGATGATGGTGTGTGGAATCCTGTGTAACTGAACAACAACAAAAGCAGGAGCTAAACCAGTACTGCTTAATCTCAGAAGTTTGTAACTTAAATCCACACACTTACAGTCCTTTATTATATTCCGGTTCCTGCAATAAGATAGGCAATGTACAAGAAGGTAAACAGACTCTGTCAGTAACAAGCCATCAAGTCAGTGCAATAATACATACATTCTTTTTTTTCTTTTTGAATGAATCACTTTTTAAATATTTCATGTTATTTTTTTTGTTATTCAAAAATTAAAAAGAAAGCAAAGGAAAATCATTGAAATTAATAACAAAAAAGCCCATGCCAAATACTGCTACTTTCAGTTCTTAAGTAACTGCTAATTTCATTCTACCTTCTATACAAATGTTGAGCATAGCATCTGCAAGGGCCCTACAGGCTGTTTTCTCAACCACTTCCCCACAGAAAACACTTTGCAGATTTTCATTGGCATGAGTAGGTTTTTCTTCAGGCCCAGAAAGCCTAAAGGATCAGACCTGTTATCTGCTCAAAAACGCCATTTGGTTTTTCATTTACAGGGACAAACTGTGACATGAAAATAGTAGGACACAAAAACATATCTCTGTGCAGTCCCTTCAATTGTTCACAGGAGGTGCAAAGGATGGAGCAAAGGTTGGGCAACTAGTGTCTTTTCCACATTTCTCAGGCATAGAGCAAAGAGATGTGAAGATTTTGTTTCCTACCCAAATGTGTCAGCCAACAGAGAAGGGAATGAATACAAATTCAATACGCTTCTGATCAAAGTTCAGCACAGAATCTTGTTCTCTGCTGCTGACTAATACACGCTGATCTTAGGGTACTCAGCTGTGTAAAACAGAGAAAGAAGAAATGAAAAGTACAAAGTCTTACAGCTTTGTTCTTCTTTGTCATGGTACCTGCAATAATTTTTAAATTCATTTCAGTGTCTTTCTCACAGCATCGTATTTCAGTTTGTTTCTGCACTTATCTTGAAATTAAGTGTTAACCAAATTACTTGTAAAGAAACAGTGAATTTTGGAAGAGTATTCCCTTTGAAATCCATTGTAATTCACAGTCTGTTCTTCACTGAAGACTGTATATTACTATTTACTTCATTTTTTTGTAAACAAGGAGCAATGTTTTTAATAATCAACATGCTTTTCTTTACATTTCAAAGTGCAAAAATACACACAGTAACAGCCACAAAGTAACAATAACCTTATTCGAAGAGAGTGGTGGTGAGCCACCTTACACTTATTTCTTAGTGTTACAAGCAGTACAAATTGAAGGTGTTTGTACTGACATTTGCTTAATATGAAAATATACTTCCAAGAAAATATGCACTATCGGGCATCTTTAGCAGTCATTCTCACTGTTTTCTTCCAGATTGTAAGCACGTGGGCACAGGCAAGGAAAACATAATTGAGGTCATATTAGTAACCATTTAAAAATGGTTTTAAATGATGATGATGATCTTTCACATTTTCTAGAATAGGTTGTTGAGTAAAAAACTTGAACAGTGCTGTTCACAGCTGGCTTCTCTCTCTGTTTGTTTTCTTTATTCTTCCACTCCCTGCACACCTTTTACACAGCCCCACAGCAGTGCTTCTTTGCAGCAATATGATGCGCCAAAATTCTCTCTTTGTTTTACAGCACCCAACCTGTAGTTCTGCTGGAGAGCCTACTGGCAGCCTTCTCATTTCCCACATAGACTGAGATTCAGGTCTGAAATCATATCAAAAAGCGAAGCATTCCTGTTCCAATTTCATACAAAGAACTGTTTTTCAGACGTACTTTTATGCGGAAAGCCAAAGAGGAAGTTAGCAGTTTACCACAAGATTTTACTGTCATTTCAAAGTAGGAACAATGAGTTTATTACACATTGTTACAGTACATATCATGATTAAAATGCAGTAGTATTTAGTGTAGTTATGTGGTTTTTAAGTATTAGCCCATGCAGCTTTACAGTACAAACAAGGCTATCTGTGTGATCAGAATTGTAAGTACAATTCTTTGTAAAAATTGTACCTTGGCAGTGTAACCCTAGATTTTTCTTTACTGAAAGATACTATGATCAAATTATTATTTTTTTCTCTTGGCTGTACTTATTTTGTCTTGCCATCTGTATCAGCATCTTTCCTGAAATTCCACATCTGTCTTGTATCCTAGTTCCTACTCGATTCCATTTACTATCTATCTATCTTACTGGTCCCATTTGCCCCTACTTTATGTTTTCATTCTCTCCATGCTGTTTACACACATTTGCTTAAGGTCTAGCACTACCTCCTCCTCTTAGCAAGAGAGCTAGACCCCAAGTGTGTTTAAATCACTCTTGAGCATCACTCTTTTTCCTCTGAAATGAGGCATGTTTATTTAGAAAAGTCATTCTTTGCTGTCCTGTCATTTACATTTTTTTCAGAATTATATTTAATAAACACCACATTATAAGGAATCAAATAGAAATATAGCTTTTGGTGCAATGACAAGTCACCCACTGTTGTTTTTAGTTTGTACCTACAGAGATACACACCAGTCAACCTCTCCTTCACAAAAGCAACTGGTAAAAACAAACAGCTCTCCTTAGTGCTATTTATCTTTTAAGATCCTTCTCCATAATGGAGTTGTAGCAGAATTTTTTCACAGAGAGAGAGAGAGAGACAGTAGCATTTTTGCTATAAAGAGACTTTTATTAGATTGGAGGGAGGAGAAAATTTCACTGATACACATGATTTGTAGATCTCAGTGCTCCTTTCACAAGAATGGAAGATGATAACTGATGAAGGGACCTTTGAGGGACTCCAGAACTATGTACACCTCTTATTTTATGTTAGTCTAATAAAAGTGTAGCTGCTTCTACATTCAGCTGTCTAGTTCAGTTGGCAAGAACTACATTTTTCAATAAATCATTTTCAAGCCTCTTTTGATATCTATTCCCTTGTGTCAATGATAGGTTTCTGAAAAAGCAAAAGCAAAAAACTCCCCTAGGCTGTTTTTCAGTGGTAAGCACTAGACACAATGGATCCCAAATGCTGTCATGCACTTATAAGCACTCGTAGCTATATAGTGTGCTTATAGTAACAAAACTCCCAGTACTGTCTTGGCTAAGTAACATGACATAGTATTTGAGGTACTAGCTGGAGCATGGGGACCTGAGTTGTGTTCTCAATTGTTGCTCTTGACCCAAGCAGGCCCACTCCAGGCCTGTTTCCTATCCTGTTCCTCATCTGCTTTGCTTGCAAGATCTTCAGAGGACAAAAAGTGTCTTGCCAAAGTGAGGCATCATTATTATTTCAGAACTGTGTACTACAATATTACTAAGTGGATAAAAATAGATAATTCTGTGCTTTATGTACAACATATGTTTCTCATTTAGCAAATAGTACAAAATAAAACTTRGAGTTGGCCAGCCACCAACTTTTAATGCACAGCCCCCTGACCTCTTCATTACAAAGTTTACCATCTGCCCAAGGGGTAGCAATTATAGTGGCATTTGTGATGTTTGTCACTACTGCAAATATTTCACCGTCATGTATTATCAACGATCATAGAACTCGGGCATGATGGACATTTACCTGATGTTCTTTTGAATCTGATACAGTTTTTCCTACTAACTTTGGAATGAGAAGGTTATAATGAGAGATTCTTTAATTTATAATAGGATTTGCTTGGTTTGTACACTTTTATCGTGTGGTATCATACATGGAAGTATGACCCAAGTATAAGGATCGTACATAGAGCCCTGGATCAGGTTACTTCAACCTTCTTTATCTACCTGTGTATGAAACACCTATCATATTATGCCTCATCCAAGAGCATTGCAAGCCTTAGCATATCATAAAATTTAAATAAAAAAAATCTGTAATTGTCATTATTGGTAATTACTTTACTTAGTCTTGTAATGCCACTCACGTAGTCCATTGGTGGAACTTCTGTTTAGTCTAAACATAATTGACCCAAACTCATGACTTAGTAAATTACATGACTTTCTAAAGAAGAGTATGTAAATAAAAGTATACAGTATTTTATATTTAGAATAATATAAATGTACTGTCTTCTTACCAGTCAACTAAGTAAAAAAACACTTTTCACACATAAGCTTTAATATGTTAGGCATTTTGCTGCCTCCCATGCTGACCAAGGAGTACTTTTACATGCATTACATGCCACATTCATTGCAAGCTAATGCATTATACAAAAATAATTTTTAAAAATTAAATATTTATGTTCCTTTGAAGGTTTAATACCAGATATCCCTAATGGCTGCATTTTCTCATTTCTACACTTTGCAGTAATTGCTTTCCTCACCATGTAGTCTTTGGTGATTTTCCAATTAATTGCCAACCCATCTGACCACCTTTACTCAGTGTTTTATTTCTGGCTTATAAAAAAAATTTAGCAGATGTAAAAAACATCATGGTAATGTTTTTGACTGCTTATGAATCTGAAAATGCTATGCAGACATTAATTAAGTCACRTAATTGTATTTATCACACACTACTATGATTGATGCAAGTACTTTGTAGACTGTATATGTGTAGACAATTCAAAGCGCAGTCTCATAGGGATTCCCAAGCCTGAGTTTCATGGATAAAGTCCACTTAGCAATTAGTGGGAAATTTAACTCATAACATCAACAATATGACACGGTACCCAGAAAATTGTGGCAGAAAATAAACGGCAGTCTGACAAATGTTAAATGGTACCAAAAGCTACTCATCCCATTGAGTCTTCATACCCTTTGTAGGTACAGACTTTACTGTATAGAGGGTTTAAAACTACTTTTCTCTCCAGAAAACAGGAATTAGGATAAAGAAGGGTGTCTTGTGCTGCAATGCCTTGCTAAAGAAAATAATAACAAGAACCACTGAAAAGGAGAGAAAACGTTACAAAACTTAGCTGTGCTGGCTCTGTTTGGTAGAGTTTCATTTTAGGCCCTAATCGCAGGAACAAGATTTGTTCTAAATTGTTTGCATTTGCTTCCGAATATCTGGAAATTTGCTTGTTAAGTGTTCAGGTGGAGGAAAAAGCCTTCTCAGGTGCAGAAAGAAGTAATGCTGTGCAGTCAGTGGAAAGACACATTCAAACAATTATACACCCTACTGCTTCAAGTCATATTAAAACAATCTATAAGCTAATTCAACGCTAACACAATGTCTCATAAATGGTAAACGGGCCGGATGAACATCCTGGCTGAGCAGAGTAGATGAACAACCTTCCAAGTTAAGAAATACAGTATCATTGCATTGTTCAACAAGGTTTTAACTGCCAGTTATGCTTTTATACCTGATATATATAATCAGTGTTTCCAGCACAGATTTGTTTCCAGAATGTGTGTCAGACAGTTCAGAAAAGATTACATTCTCCAGCATTTCCTATAATTTTCACAGTGGTCCTTTAACTTTTCCAGTAAAATGTACATTTGGACTACTTGTCCCTAGTTCTAAACATAGTGCCTAGAAGAAACAGATCATGAAAGAAGGAAAACTTAACAACTAGCAACTAAGATTCTGAAGTTTGACAATCTTTTACCTATCTTTTTTGATTCCCATATTTTCTGGTACAAGCCAGTTAGTGGAAGGTAATCAAATGGATTAAAATGGAGGTTTAAGAGAATTCTGGTACAAGCCTAACCGCAACTCCCTCCTCCCCACTTCCACCAGCTCCAACCACAATTAATAGCCAATCCTRTGGGTTTGGTGTCAAACATACAAAACTTGTGCACAAACCTGAATTTATACTAGAAATAGCTGGGTTATTTTAAAACTCCCCCGGTCTTGTTTAAAATCATGTTCCTAGCTTGTTGTGGGTAACTAATTAATTCCTACTAAAAACACAAAACAGCACCAATATCATTACCTAGGGGACAATTGTAAAAGGCATTCAAAAAATATCACTGAGGTGATTTACCCAGAGTCCTCACTACAAACATGTTTCAGCTTATAATAACATGGAAGCCACACTCTAACCTCTTTCACTATCCCCAGCCATCCAGTTTAGGCCTAAAATTCAATCCAAAGAGAAGGTAAACAAAGAAAACCCTAAATAAATGATAGGGGAATATGGACTTTGAGAGTCTAAGTGTTCTGGTTTAACCCCAGCCAGCAACTAAGCCCCACCCAGCCACTCGCTCACCCCCCCCGGTGGGATGGGGGAGAGAATCGGAAGAGTAAAAGTGAGAAACGTGTGGGTTGAGATAAAGACAGTTTAATAGGTAAAGCAAAAGCCGCGCATGCAAGCAAAGCAAAACCAGGAATTCATTCACTACTTCTCATCGGCAGGCAGGTGTTCAGCCATCTCCAGGAAAGCAGGGCTCCATCACGCCTAATGGTTACTTGGGAAGACAAACGCCATCAYTCTGAACGTCCCCCCCTTCCTTCTTCTTCCTCCAGCTTTATATGCTGAGCACGACGTCATATGGTATGGAATACCCCATTGGCCAGTTGGGGTCAGCTGTCCCGGCTGTGTCCCCTCCCAACTTCTTGTGCACCCCCAGCCTCCTCGCTGGTGGGGTGGGGTGAGAAGCAGAAGAGGCCTTGACTGTGTGTAAGCCCTGCTCAGCAATAATGAAAACATCCCTGTATCAGGAAAACACTGTCTTCAGCACAAATCCAAAATGTAGCCCCATACTAGCTGCTATGAAGAAAATTAACTCTATCCCAGCCAAAACCAGCACACTAAGATATCTATCTATGCAGTAAAGAACCATAGCAGAATCCTGGTAAGATCTAAGACAGTAAGTTAACCAAATTTTACTTGAAAAACAGAGAACAATATGATTAAAAATGAGAACTGTACCCCATTCTACTCCACTTCTAAATGTTGAAGTTCGTTATAATTTCACGCAGGGCCATGATAGTATTAGGACTGCAACAGGGTAACCTGCTACTGGTAAGTGTGACACTGATAAATAATTTTGGTTGCTCATTGTAAAAGTGTAAATTGCTGGATTTTGATGTCGATAAAGGAAAGAAAAGCACTTTAACTGAAAGATAACAGGGCACAAACAATCTGGATACTAATTAAAAGCTAGGTGAGGAAGGAGAGGAAAGGCATGCAGAAGTTGGAGATGCTGGTTGGCTCAAATTATCAAGTGAGACTTGCAGCCCAGGGATCAGCAGTGCAAGGAGTAGGAACTCAACTGAGATCGAGATTTAATGTGTTTAATTTTTCTAAGGAAGGTATTCCTCTTGATTTTCTTTATTTTTCCCCTTAATTCACAAGCAGTTAGTTATGTGAATGTTTGAAGGCTTGTTTTTGAGTAAGTACATCTATGTTTGGAGACAAAACATTGAAAAAGTGAACCCTGAGATCTCAAATCAAAATAATCCAAGTTGTGTTCTCTTATTTTTGTAACACTTTGGGCCCTAAAGTATGATTTTTGATTGATTGGCAATGGCTGTGGGGTGTTGTAGAATTGCCTGTCATAGAAAAGACTGCCTCAGAGTTTAGCAAGGGCCTACTACACAGATCTATTAAAAATAGCAACTTGTAAATCAAATTACTGTAGGCTCTACTAATATTGTCTCCTATTTTTCATTTTATGGACTTTTGATTGATTAATTTCCTCATCTCCAAGCATCTGCTTACAGTTTGAATCTCCCTTTTGTAATGTAACCACGTGTGCTACTACGTGGACAAATTTTTGGGTATCATACGGGCAGAAAGATTGTTTTTATTGGCAGCTCTTTAAACTGGTCTTGGAATGTGAAAATCCCAATGAGCTTTTTTTTGGTATGCCTTATGCTCTGTTGTCTCTAATACTAGCATAGCCAAGATATCTCATGAGGCATAGTTAAAAATGTGATTATAGTTACTATTTCCACATACCTCAAACTAAATATTCTGCTACTGCAACTCATCTAATTCTTCTCTTAACATACTGGTTAGTGTCTTCTCATGACTGTCTTGATTCTGCAGGGTAAATAAGGGTGAATAGGTATTATCAGCTTTCTAACTTTTTTGTTGTTTATTTCCTTTTTCCTGTGAGGCAAAATTGTTGGATCTAATCTTCTTCAGAATATTTTCCACTTTAAGAATAAACACAAGAATCTCACTGCAGTTCTCTTAAAGAACTGATGGGAAACTCTACAATTTGAAGATGATGCTTAATGCCGCCTTGCAGGCTTAGTAATGAGCACTTACAGGTCTTTCGATTGAAAATTCAGCTGTCTGCCTAGTCCCTGAGATATCTTTAAATTAATAAAACTTCCAAATACTTTTTTTCATAATTTTTCATGATGTTTCTATTTGATGAAAAAGCAAAGCAAAGCAAACTGTGGAGATAAAATTAAACCTGAGAATCATGAGTGCTGTAAACCCAGGGAACATCGGTAAGGGATTTCCAGTTTGCAGATGAAATGACAGCATCATCTTTCATATCCTGGAGTATCAGTAGGATCAGCTGTAAGATTCATTAGCTGGGATATTCGAAGAGAAGTACGTAGAATAATGCTCCTGGTGCTATTTGCATTAAATTTATAGCCTCATCTTTGTAAAAATGGAGTGGTATTCTAGATCTGAACACCTACAGCTCTAATAAGTATTTTAAATATATTTAAATATAAATAAATAAATATGTAAAAATAAAGTTGGAAGAATGTTTAAATATTAGAAGAAACTTTCAGCTTTTTCACATTGCTGTCTGCAAGCCAAAGTAAGTTCATTTATCTCTCTTTTTCCCCCCCCCCAGAGATTATTTTAGTTCTGGTTTATATCTGGAAAAGCCAAGACAAGAAAAGACTGCCCAAAAAGACAAGGTGGTACATACCATCTGTCATGCATCCCCAAATGTTAATTACTTATGAATAAGATTTAAGATCAAAATGGAAATGAAAATGATCTTCAAAGTGTAACTGAAGAGCCATGGCTGTAATTCAGCTCTCTGTATGTCTTGATCCTCTTTTTCTAACACTTCAATTGAAGTATGATACTTCAACTTTTTAAAGATTCTATATTTCAGCATAGACTATTCATGTGGTAAAAATTTCTGCAGCACTAAAGGGCAATACCTATTTGGAATGAATGTTACAGGAAGTTTTGTATTTATACAAAATTCAGATTGTAATTAGAGATGTTTAAACCGGCATTTTTTCCCTTTTGGTACTATGTAAGAAGAAACAACAGTTAATTTCTTCATATTTCATTGATATTATTAAAACTACAGAATGGTTGGGATAGAAGAAAGGAAGACAAAACTATTAATCTAATTTTGAACCTATAAATGTGAATTGTGGGATCCAAAGCAGCTCAGTAATTCTGGTTCCAAGTTACATCCAAAACTGAACAAAGTATATTCTTTTACCCTTAAGATACAGAATAATTTTTTGTAATAACTTCTGTTCACTCAAGATTTTGCCCTGAGAGGAACAAAGACTGCACAAAAATATCTAATCTTCAGAGGTTTCTATACTTTACAAGGAAAAATTCCTGCACAGAGAATAATGACTTGAAAAGAACTTATTTACTTAGCCCTCAGGTAGAAAAGTTTATGCACACACAGAAAATCCAGATAGTGTCTTAAACAGAGTCTTGTATATCTCACATGCAACCTCTATTCACTGCTCTAAAAATGAGTAACAGCTTCAAAATAGCTGTATGCAAGCATCTCTGTGGAAGGAGTTGAAGCTAAGCATATCTATAAAACGTTTCCCAAAAAGCCTAATAACATTTTATAATACAAGAATGGAAATCCTAATGTTCAGATTTTCTTCGAAGAACTGTTTCTTTGTATCCCTTGCTCAGAAAAGGCAAACTGGCTGTTCAAAGACCCTTGTTTCGCTTAGGAATGTTTTTGTTGTTACTGCCCCGCAGTGGCTCATTGGAATATGTATGCAGGGCGGTTGTTTTTTTCTGCTTGAGCAGGCATTTGGAGAGGGGGAGGGTTGCCAGGGAATCTTTTATTTTCACTCAGTCTGCCTTGCTAATGATCTACAGTTATAGGCAAATACAGCTATAATCCAAGATCACATTTTCTTTCACGTCCTTATTAAAGAGCTAATGTATTCCTCTTCTCAATGTATAGATTATATTTTCCACTTACAAATAGTTCTTTAGATTGGATGAAATAGAAAGATTTAGTAGATAAATGGGAGACTGATTCGGAGAACAGGCATTTCATTGAGTCCTACTAGTGACAGTGAACCCTGCAGTATGCCATGAATGGTAAAAACCTCAATGAGTGTATATACACATCCGTGTGTGTAAATACTCTTTTTCACACACTGTTCCTCTGTACATACTTTTCTTTAATATGACTTATTCTGAGAACAAAACCAAAACTACCTTACAATCTCAATAAATGTTGTTCTGTATTGTATATTTAAGACATACATTTAACAATCAGGAACTCATTTTTAGGTTAGTGGTTTGATCGTTTCGCTAATATTATGATTTGGCACAGCTAACACTTTGCACAATGAACCAGATTCTCCTGTGCACTGTGGCTTTGGACTGCTCTGCCAGCGTCATCCATCTCCCAAAGCAAAGAGGAGGCTCCAGTCACACACATTCTCATACCAATGCTACTCTTTGCTGTGACTGTAGTCAGCAAAACGAAGGGTTAGCCTGGAATATTACAGTGCCAGTTTAACCTCCTGGCCCTCTTAGCAGTGAACATGGTACCTTAATTCCATACAGAGGCACTGGCCTTTGTGCACAGCAGCATCAGCATTGTGGTAGTATAAGAACAAGTATAAAATTACTTTTTTCAATTATTTTTCCTACCACTTCTTGCAGATTTGAGTTTAGAAGCACTTAGTTCTATAGTCAAATACATGTTCAAATTGCAATCAGATTAAAATAGGAAAAGGTACCCTGGAATTCACAACTGCTTTCAGTCAGTGAAGCAGGGAGAATGTTACAAAATACTAAGTCACCCTTCATTCTGACCTTGATTTGCAATATACAATTTAGTGAATCTCACATCACATCAGATGTTCATTGGGTTAAAAAGATCAGTGAGCTTACCTGTCAGTACATATGTAGCTTACTTCTTTGTTTTGAGTTCAGCTTGTCAGCATACTAGTGATCTGTGCTTCATCTGCACATGGAGGCAGAAATGTTCCGTTCTCATAATACACAGGCTAGCACTGCACTGTAGTTCCCATTTCAGCTGAAGAATGTTTATGGGGTTGAGCATACTTGTGCTGTCATCCTAATTTTTCTACATTGTTATTGTACCAGCACAAAGTTCTTGCAATGTGTTGTTTAAAATGCTGGCTGCTCAGCAAATGATCTAGTGCACACAGCATTGTAATAATACAGAAATCTGCATGTTGAATTTCAATTATGCTTTAAAGCTTTCTAAACAGAGTGCTTACACTTTCTTTTCAACATGCAATGAAATGTTAGTTGCTTTTTTTTCTTCCTTTTTCTAGAAACGTCAGCATGGCAGGGCACTAGAGAACTTCCTTCTGTTTAAGTGATTGTTTACTTTAGCTCCTGTGCCCTATGGAAAGCCTGCCTAGTGAGTGACCACGTTATAAAAGAAACTCACTCTGTTTTCAAATCACTTAATGCATTATATGTTTCTCATGAAAGAGAGGAAATTAATTCTGTGAAATGCTTTTTACTTTGCAGTGTTTAAATAGCCAGTGCAGTAATGCATTCTGGGGTTGGTACAGAGAGGAAGGGTGCCCTATTACGAGATTTTTTTGCAGAAATTTGTCACTGGTGCATGCAGTCAGCATATGATAGGGATTGACTGCTTAGGACATGAAATGAGAATCATTATTTACTACTTCAAAATGAGGTTTGCAACTCACTAGCAATTATTCTTTTTATTCTGGGAAACATTTGGAGGCACCACTCTCTGGCAGGCTAGATTTCATTGTCATTCTCACAGTGCAAAAAGAACATCTTTAATAACTTTAATGAAACATAAAGGGGAAATAGCGCAAGACTGGATTCAGCCATGATGGCAAAGAAGAGGGAACAGGAAAGGATTTGTACTGTAGCAGAGCATTCCCACTGTCACAAAACACTATAAATTTAACACTGGAATGTAGTAAAGGAGTTCTCACAGCCTAGAAAACTAAGACAATGCAGCAGTCACCAAGTAAGTAGGTAGGTCTGTATGCCATAATGCAGCAGTAAGCAGAAGTACAGGAATAAAGCCTAGAAGCAATATAATCATGTTAGTGTGGCCGAATATAATCATGTTAGCCCAGTTTGAAAGGCAGAGCTAATCTGCCCAGCTGCAAATTGTTTTGATGAAGCCATACTGCTTCAGGGATCTCTGCACTCCACTGGTCTATGTAGATAAGTCTATGATCTGCCAGATGAAGGTGAAGTAAGTTGGGTTAGGATAATGGCATCTTCCTCATTAGTAGCAAAATTACAGGCTGAGACAGGAAAGCATTTTTAAAGTTGGAGATTATTAAAGGATAAGCCAGAACAATTTGAGGTTTGAAGAAAGTGTAAAATAAGAAATACAAGAAGCTCATTTCCCTTCTGTAACAGCCTAACTAGTACTATATGGTTCCTCAAGAAAATGGACAAAGGAACAATGAGAACCAAAGTTCTCATTAACAACATCCAAAGAGAAGAAAGAAGTCRTAAACTCTGAATAGCCACTTCAATAACCTCACTTACAGAGGGGTGCAATTTAAACCCCGCTACTGGTTTACAAAACAACATAGGCTCAAAATGAAGATAAAGCATATAAAAATCTTCTTGCAAATAGTTTTAAGAAAATAGAAAGAAATACCATGGGTAGTTGGTCTCCAAAATGACAAAGCAGCAAGGAGTGGAGAAAAAGGTTAAGGAAGTAAGATTTTAACTTTCTTCTTGTGCAACATAAATTAAAAATGTGAGTACTGTACTACGAAAAAGGTTGTTAAGTACATTTCAGGGGCCCTGGTGACAGAACAAAACACTTTAGCTCTGTTTTTTCAGTTTAGTGCAATGTCACCAAAGTCCCTTGAGGTGAATAACTTTATAATCCACAGAAACCTCCAACACTAATTCTTGGTTTACGCATGCATGCATGCATTCTGCTTTTAGRAAGCAAGAAAACCAAGAGTAAAATTTTGGATTTTTCATAACTAACAAATGCAACAGTAGTCTTGGAACACTACAATAGATTAAGATCTGTATTTGTTATGCTTTAATAATTAATCCATTGACACGGCTATGATGATGATAAGGGGAAAGGAATTGCTCCCCATTGGCACAAGACAGGACCTCCAAAATTTAACACTGAATTGTGATAAAGCATCTTCTTACAGCCAAGAAGACAAACACAATGCAGAGATCATAACCAATCGTTAGAATTATGATTATCCCATATTTTCAAGTAGAACTTGGCTTTCCCTACAAACATGGGTGTTAAAACAAATGAGACAGAAGGAACTCCTTTTTGGTAGCAGCCAGATTTTAAGTTAAAGTGACAATGGAAGAACATCCTCTAAGCTYAGACTCCACACAAAAAGAGACTAGTCTAACCCAATAGCAGGCAGGGAAGAACAGAACCTGGTCTCCTGTGAATATGCTCTAACAACAGAGCTGCTTACAGCAAAAGGGCAAGAGGACATCATCCCTCCTTTCTTGTATATGCCTTCTCGCTTCTCAAACTGTGTATTTCCAGAGAGGTTTCTGTGCTATAAATACCAAAACAAGGGAGAACCTCATGGTGACAATATGCGTCAAAGAGGGGCAGAAATTCAAGACACAGCATTACGTTCTGTGTTTCTTCACTTAGCATGCTAATTTTTGTTGATCCCATTCTGCAAGTATAACTTCCAGCAAAAGACTGTGCAAGAAGCCTAGGCTTAACTTTACCCTTTGCCTTTTTTTTTTCTTTTATCAGAGATAAAATTAAGTTCAGTAGTACTTTTTGGTGTCCTGTGCTATTCTAACAACATAAAGCTGCTTGAAATTTGCTCACTGTTAAGCCAGACGTAGATCTCTTTGTGTCAGTTGAACAACATGAAGCAGCTAGAGCTGGCGAGTCTAATCTGAAGACTGTTTTCTTGTGAGGCACAATTCTGGTTTTGCATATGTCTGTGTAATACGTACAAACATCTTCAAATGTATTATGAGATTGTATTTTTATTTTAAAATAATTAAGGCTAAAGAAAATGTCTGTAAGTACATGGTATTTGTATGACTAGCTCTTACATGTTTCACCACTAAGAGGTTAAAATGGATGGGAGCACCTGAAGAAGACTAATTCTGGCTAATTTGTTTTTGTCACTACTACATGTATATGTGTCGTGGTTCGTGATTCATTTTTGAGGAAATGACTGGTAAATACCAGTCCAAATTACTGCAGGAGGTAGTGGATAGCCAGGAGGATAGCAATTTCTCATGTATTACAGGGTTATAAAGGCAAGTTAATGTTAGGGTTTTTTGAATGCTGGAACATACAGTGTAACAAATGGGGTAATACTTGGTTTTGTCTTATTAGTAGGCAAATACTGAAAACATTTCAGAAATCTACTAAATAACTCTAGAGGAAACTTAACACTAGTCTGAAAAACACTCAGCTTTGCTTTCATTTCATATTAGTCATTGTGAGAACTGTCTTCCGAGATACTGAAGGTATTATCATGGTTGACTACGTTACACTTAAAACCCTCAGGGTAGCACTACACTTACCTGTGCGTAACCTGCAATCAAATATGAAAAATAAATATTAAGGCACATTTTGGAATCCCTGAGGTCTTGTTTGAGTGGCTTATGCTGTCGACTTTAGTTTTTATCATGTTTTAAATTTGGCAGACATATCAACAGCAACAGATACTTTATTTTCAGTTCAGATAAACCATTTTGTTTAACTATGGCTAGAATATGCCCTGAATTACATGTCAGTACAGATTACAGGTTAAGCTTTTTTTCCTTCATAGAGCAATGTGAGACATTTTTAGTTCAGGTCTAACACAGATCACAGCCTCTGCTCTTCATTTACAACATGTTGCAAGCAAATGAATAGAAGCAGAAGTGGAGAAAGACTACAGTACTTCGCCTTTGCCTTTTTATATGCTGACCCATGGCTGTGGTCAGGAGAAAACAGTATTCTCTAGAGAGATCTACAGTCTATTTCTCTGTTTCACATACTGAAACAGTGCAGAGCTCATTGGGAATTGTAAAACATGGTGATATGTAGTTAAAGTATAGTTAGACAATGCCATAATGTATATGCTCAAGTGGTAATCATCAATCTGGCATTTATTGCTGCCATGCCTGTGTGGTTTTTGATTAGGACACAACTGCCCACAGTGTCGCTAGAAACCTGGAGGACTTGTGTTAGAGGATAACCCACAAGAACTTGAGGGAGGTTTTACTGAGATCAGCTTCTAGTCTTACTCTCCTGTCACATCCAGTAAGTCTGACACATAACAGACATTCCTATTATCAGCATAGGATAAGATTTAGGCTTGATCTCATTTAAATTTTATCAGCATAGCTGTTGATCAGCTGTTGTTATTCACACATYTATCCCGATTCTGGAGTTATCTGTTTAACTGCTGTTGTAGTGATGCCAGGGTGTGCCAGTAGAAACATTTTATACCTGTGTAATTGGATCTACACTAAAGCGATTGAAATAATGATAAAAGCAAAAGCTGGTCTTGTCTGTGCAGGGAATTTTATGAGCAGAAATATATTGCTATAAGCAGGGGTTCAGGCACATAAGTGACTGCAACAGTAATGCATTAAAGCATAGTATCAGCTTATCCATGGCAACTACTACCTGTGTGGTCTAAACCATTGTAAATGCAGGATGGGAGCGCGTTACAAAGTTTAAGCTAATGTAGTTTACCAGGCCCTTGCCATGGGCAGAGGGCACTGACTTGGTCAGCTACTTAGGTCAGATGATGGATTATCTTGTTAAGCTTCAATAACTTGTGAGCAAGTCTGAGTTCCCTCTTTATGTAGTTCCAGCAATTCAAGTCACTCTGTGGTAATGTTATGAATAAAGAGCAGCTTTTTTCTAGTTTGCTTACCCTGCCTTTACATTTATTCAAGACATACAAACAAAACTATCAAAACCATGACAGTGATTTTTTTTTTTAGTAGCTGTCTTCTCTACAAAATTAATGTAAAGAATAGAAATATCAAAATTTATTCCTGCCAAAAAATCCAAAATACGTGTTCATGATAGCAAAAGTTAAGTAACTTAGATATGGGTGCTCTGAATAATTACAGTAATACCAATCTCAGGTACCTGGCATAGACAGAGGTTGTCCTGTTGAGTTCTATATTTGAAGTTATTGATAATGGTGATGATGATAACAATGAAGATGATGATAAATATTTATGGATTATTTTAAAATTTTATTCATAAAGGTAAACTTTGGAACTGAAGCAGAGGCAATTTTTCAAGGCTGTGCCCAAGATCCATTGTTGGGCTGGAAACATTGCCCTGCTTATGCCTTTTCAGCCAACTAAATGATTCTTCCTCTCAAATTATGATCCATTACTGTATATATATTATTGGATATATATTATTAGATATTATTGGATCAAATTGGATCAAATTATGTTCCATCATTAATATATAGCCAATATCATACATAAACATAAATAAAACTATAAATATTCTGGGGTACTTAGATTAATCCAACTTCACAGTATAACACTAAGGATTATTTTGGTTCGTGAGTTTACTTGGTAAAAGAAAAATCAAAATATCTTCAGAAATGTTAATGACATTATTTGTGATAATAACCTGGAAGATGTGGTCTTGAAAACTCATTCATTCCTAAATCCATTTCATCAAGAATATTTAAAGACTTTAAAATGTTTCTAAAGAACACAGCTAAGAATATTAGCAAAAACTTAGCAGCATGTAATGCAAATTACAAGCAAAATGTTTGARGAAGTATGTTCTCTAGGTATGTATACTTTAAATGCATAAACATTTATTGGACTTGTATCATATATGGGATTAATTTTTTTTTGCCAGTYGCTTGATTCCTAATTTCTTTGTCAAACAATTTTGAACATCAGTGATGATTTATCCTGGCGCTCTGTAGTCCTGTTTTCATTTTTTAGTTAATTTTCAGAGAGAGTTCATGAAATTTAGGGTGCTTCCATGCTCAAGTTTTGCAATTTATACTGATACAGTTAAAGTGACAAAACGTAAAATTCATTGATTAATAACAGTTCAAAAATAGTTATAAGAGTTCAGGAGGGTGAAATCTTACTCACATAAATCCTCTTTGCACCAGATCAACTGCTAGAGCTTTTATCACCATGATTATGTCTGTAAAAAAGAAACCACAGCCATAAATGCCATAGTGGTACAGCTAATTACACCTATTTTTAAACTGTGTATCTAAGCCACTTAACCAAATGTCACCTGTATATTTTTTGTCTCATGTTCTTTTCAAATAATAGCCATCTTTTGAAAGCAAGCTGTGCTTATGTACTATTAAGTACCGTAAGTACAAAGTTGTTCGTTTCTTTAAATTATATTTATTATGACACACACACTAATATCACTAGATAAATGGAAATTTAAGATCTTCAGGCTATATTGGTAGCTACTAGTTATGAAAAAGAATAATCATGTGTTAAGATAAACAAACAATAGTTTGTTGTCAATTGTCTTACTATACACCAAATGCATTATCTGCAGACTGTCACTGTACAGTTCTGCATATTATTTCATTGTATTTCAAGATTACTAGGGGTAAGGATGAGAACAATTTTTAATCCATTTTGGTTTTCCCCTCTAATTCTTGAGTTCTGAGAAATTCTGTGAGCTAACAACTTGGTTTCGACACGGAAATGGTCTAGGACAGCAGATACTCCTTTTTTTTTCCCAATAAGCATTTTCTTCCTTCGGCAACAACAATGATGTTATATAAAACTTGAATAAAACTAATTCTACTGCACTGCAATCTACATTTTAAACCCAAAAGCAAAGGAGGCCTAGGCTAGGCTGAACTAGGCAAAGGTGCCTAAAACTGACTGATCAATATATCTTTAACTGATTTTTACTRATATTTTCTTTTTCTTTTGCTGTCTGCTCTAAAATTCCTGTGAGTATATTATCAGCATTGCGTCTGTGCTTTTTAATACTAATTGAGAAATATGTTAATTTAAAACCTTATGTGGGATGTTTATCTTGCTGGTTTGTTGTGGTTGTTAAGCAAGATCACGATTTGCGATAGGTGACTTGTGAGGTTAAAACAGTTTCATAAATAATCAGTAACTAGGCAGTGAAATTAAATTGTAGTGATGAAAATTATCGTGTTTTTTTCCTGCTAAATATTATCAAAAAACGTTTTCTAATTTTTTAGTTGCAAAGCTATTGGAGATCGTGAAGGAGTAACATTGCCTATGACTCCCTCTAGTGATTCTGCTGTGGGAAATGCAGCCAACTACAGATGCCAGCCATGCGAAATCACCCCGAATTCGTCACTAGATAAATTCTTCACGTCTAAAAAAAAGTTTTTCATGATAGCAATTGAATTCTCAATAAATTAAACAGGTTTTATAAGCAGTGGGATAAAGTATTGTAGAACATACATTGTTTTGGGAAACGATGTTCTGCAGCAAATAAATATTTTCTGATGCCAGGAGCCTTTCTTCCTTCTATATAATGGAGAACCCTGATAAGCCCATAGAAATAAAAGCTTCTATGGTAAAATGAATAGTGCTAGTGCATTCCTAGCTTGATATTGTTGAAGGCACTTAATTTTCAAAAAATGCTGAGCACTCTTCTTGGGATAATTGGGAAACTCCAACACAAAAATGACTGTAATGCACTTACTGCATCACTTTGTATATCACTTTTTGCATCAGTTTGTGATGCAGTAAGACAGAATGTCACAAGATGATCAACATACAACCACTTCATTGTGTGTAACTGCAGTTTGCATTCTTGCTAACATTAATATTTCAGAGTCTTCTCTCCAGTTCAAATACTTGCTAACCATTACCATCAGTTGCTGGTATCCTTACACTATCTCAAGAAACTTTTACAAGCATGTGTTCCATTTTCACAAGCATTTTAACAGTATGAGTTTTAGTAACTGCAAATATTATATTTGTTCCACATATAGATAACCTTTGCCAAAAAGAAATGATAGTATTTTTCCTTGCCATAATTGTATATCATATTTGTGGCCAGGTTTGGAAATGTCATCAGCCAGGTCTTTATAAACAAGGGCCTACATCCAGTTTGCCACAAACTCTCAAAAAGAGCTCAGAACATCTATCCATAGCAAATGATATCCTGGTTTTCTCTGTATTAAAAAAGAGGAAGAATCCATTTGTTCATTAACCATAAAAATACCCTAGAAATGAGAGGAAGTTACTATTGAAAAGTGATTTGCTAGAATTCAATAATGATTTGGGGGTTGGATTGGTATTTTCTGCATGCAGGTGTCTCATGGTTTAATGTTCATGGGTAGTTCAGTGAAGCATTAACAACAGATGTAGTTTTGATGAAAAAAACACCTAAATGCAATTCCAGATTTTGATGGGCAAAAATACTTTTTCAGCAAGTACATTTAGAGTCCACACCTAATAGCCAAAATTGAAATGAGCAAACATAATGTCCTATGATGTCAACCCAAACCCCAGGTTATGACTGACACGTTAGTCTATACTGAATCCTTCGTTTCCTTGTCAATAAACCACTTCACGTTCCTGTTGTGAAAGGAAAGGCTAGTAAGTTACATAATCCTGTCAAAACCTTAGTAATAAATATTTTGTTACATAAATTGAAGGAAAGGAATCCATATCCCAGTGGCATGCATTTCTGCATAACTCTTTCTTCCAAAACAATCCCAAGCATTTTTAAAATGAACAGCTTCACTCACCACTGAAATACAGCAATCTTTGGAATGGGGATTACTAAGYACTTGGTAGCATTACACAGCTAGAAGCATTCATACCCATTCTCCATTATTATTTTGATCCTGTAGCAGATGTTTATTCAGAAAGTCCTATCTCATAATTACTTACATTGAATAAATAAAGTTTTTGATTGGGTCCAGGTTAGCGTTCTGTCTTGGAAACTCTGTTTTGCAAAGCAATTCCTCCATTCTCTAGCACATGAGAGAGTGAATGCTTCAAAGTTAGTTTCAAAGGATTTTGAGACTATGGACGCATGTTCCTCTCTTTCTTTCCCAGGTCCTATTATAAAAACTGATATTGATGAGCATTTTTGATACTCAGATTACAGAGCATGAAAAGCCAGGGAACATCATTCCCTGCAAATCATGCATCAGAAAGCAATGTAATGTGGTTTGCACACTTCTCTTCTACTTGGAGAAATCAGAACTTCAGGAATCTTTTTTCAATGAGGCTTCATCAAATCACTATCTCATTAACAGACTTTTCCTAACTACTCAAAGATTCTGAGCACATCTGCTTATTGGAAGAGTCTCCTTTTTTTAATTCCTCTGGATATTAATTTGAAAGTAGGCTGATTCTGCTATGCTGATCTTATATTGCTGGTGTTACTGGACTTCTTTTGTGATAATGATTGCCTATTAATAACTTTGCTTAGGTATGGCCTGGACATGCCTTGCTGAATCTACTGGGAACTTAGCTGCCTAATATAGAATGTGTCTTTTGAAAAACAATACAGCTGCTATAGTTACTGATTCCAAAAAGTGCTGTGTACTTTGTTTCCCACTTTTACCCTCACTGTAAAATAAAACTAGTGAGTCCAACCTATGGAAACAGTATAGCAGTTCCTATTGCACCACTTAAAAAAAAGTTGGCCTATTTTGGTTCTTTGGAAGTTTTCAGCACCGTCACGGTCTATTGGGTAGAAGGAAACACTCCTGCAAAAACTCAACAGTAAACATGTGGTGGTGTAAAGTTTGCAGATATACTACAGAGTTGTAGACATGTTCTATGACTCCTTTCCCTGATGAGTTTACTCTCATAATACTTGCTATTCCATACATGSTAATTTCAGTCAGAAAAATAAAAAACCCAAACCAACAACACAGGCCAATGCACTCCGACCTTAATGCAGATCCAGTTTGATTTAGATGAGGTCCTGAGTCTCCTGAATACGTACACTTCAAGGAAACTTCAGAAACCTAATTTTTTGAAAGGAACTCTCTTCAGTATTATATGGCCACCAATACCGTTAGTATTAAAGTGATGCCAAAAAGGATGCCTAAAAAAATCCTATTACTAAAGAGCAATGTTTTTCCCTTTTGCAAAATACAATATACTTAATAGCTTAAGAAATCTAGGTCTGATGAAGATCTAAAAGCACTTTATTTTAACAGGTCTTTGCTCTCTCAGCAAGACAATACAAATAAATCTAGGCGTGTAAAATACTCATGAAATCAGTTATATTTTTGAATGTGAAAAATTTGAGCTATATCAAACAATATATCAAACAATATATGTATATCTTTTTATTCAAACATAATTTGAGCAATATTTAAGATATTTCTTTTATTGAAGTTTTACTTTTCATATTCAATAAGGATCTGACAGGCACAGAAATTAAATGACTTGCCAAAAGCCAGACTGAAGAGAGCACCCTGGCAGAAAAGGAAGATGAGTCTTCCAAGATCCAGATTAGTATCTGATTTACTGCACTTGTGTTGTTCTCCAGCTACAGGTGTTGCAAAGGGGCATTATAAGCTCTGGAAGGAGCCGAGGAAGGAACTGCACTAATCGTATTGCTTGTCAGACAAGAATGGCCAGTCCTCTGTTTGAAATGCTCTTGGAAACTATTCATTTACAATCTTACAAAACTCCTGTGATGACGGTGGGGCTTTTCTTCAACATCTTTGTTACCACCTAAGGATAATTAACTAATGTTTTATAATTGATATGATGTATAACTGAATCAAGGATACTTTCTCAAAAGTTCAGCTGAAATCTTCAGTTTATGTGCAAAGTTTGTCTCAGTAGCATCCTTAAAACTGTGTCTCTTGATGTATAGTTGTTGTGTCATAGAATTGTTCCTCTGTCCATACACCAGAGGAATAGTTGTCAGGGTAGGTATCTACCTGCTTTATTATTACCCTGCATAGCCACAGGGAGAAAAATCGCTTACCCTGGCATGACCACTTCCATCATTGTTCTCCTGAATAAACAGCTCATTTCTATACTCGTGGTCATAAATTCAGAATCTCAGTCATGACTCTAGCTGATTATTCTTTAATTGCACACACAATTCAGCTGAAAGGAGAATAAAGAAAAAATATTTATTTAAGACCAACCAATATTTGAAGCCCTATAATGAATATTAAATAGTATTTAATAATGTTTATATGTTAAAATGGATTAAACAAGCCACTAAAATAAGGAGGGGGGGGGGGAAAGGATGTGACTTTTCATAATACTGAGTAAAATAACCTGTAAAATA
The DNA here is from genome assembly GCA_035582835.1 of Phoebastria nigripes. Lineage (NCBI taxonomy): Eukaryota > Metazoa > Chordata > Aves > Procellariiformes > Diomedeidae > Phoebastria > Phoebastria nigripes. Next base: position 303,733 of record JAYKAV010002927.1, on the reverse strand, counting down.
TCCTGAAGGTTTATGGAAATATTTTTTTTTTTCTTTTATAGAAAATCACTTGTAATTGCATTAACTCAGAAGGAAATTTATATTTATAATGGTAGGTAACAGAATAGCCTCTTAGTATCTTTTGTTTTGAATATTTGAATAGATATGCAATCCTGTTAGTGTGCATCATTCTGAAATTTATAGCTTTCCAGTACAAGCTAATTTAAAATAATGAAAAAAATATTGTTTATTCTAGCATTTTTGCATGTCTAGACTGCTTCTTAAACACAAGCTGTGCTGTAAAGTACAGCAAAAGACACAATATATTTCAGCTTTCTTATTTTGTTTCTATTTTGCAAGACATAAATCCCCACTCTTAAAGATGCAGAGAACAGCAGAGTGTAACACTTGTTAAGTTTACAAAAATAATTTAAATGAACAGTTTCTGCAGATTTTTAGTACTCACATAATTTCCTGTTATCAAGGACAGATTACAAATATTTATTGTACAAAAGGTATTTCATTAATTCCTAGGTTAAAGACTCAGTCTGATTTTTATCTTATTTAAGTCATCTCAAGATATCACCTGTATTGTCATTGATATCATAGCTCCTGACTCATGTCATCAAGCAGGGAACTGGGTCCACAAGCTGCTGCTTGTGCACTAGGTTCCATTTTGAGTCTTTCTAATGTCTTGTCTTGTGCACTCGTGACAAAGCCATGCCCTTTCGGTATGTGTGCGTGAACTCCCAAAATGTGCAGTATAAAAATTAATGTATTCTATACATAATTCATGACATTTAAAAAGCATTGTCACTTGACAGCCGAGATGATATAAAATTAGTACGTTCTACCTCCTGCTGTTAGGTACCGGACTTCCGAAGTTCCATATTGTAATCGTTCTGGCAATAGCCCTGCAAGACAATAAACACCACTGGTGCCTGGCTCTYCCGCAAAAAGGTATGTATCTAGAAATCGTAACCCTTCTCAAAATAATGCAGTCTAAACTTCCTACATATTATCCATATATGTATAATGACTCCAGTCTTGGAATGAAAGGAGTAGGTACCATATACTCATGAGACAATTGTCCATCTACATATGTGGCTGTAGGGGTTTTTTTATATGTCTGCCATTTCTAATTAATAATGTATTTGACCTAAAGTGATTTGACCTGAAGTTATACCAGTTTCTTGGCAAAAAAAAAGAGTATTTCTACAAATAATTTAGAAAAACTGATCAGCCATTGTAAATGATAGACCACTGTAAAAGGTGGGACTCTGAGAGACCCACTGTTTGTATTCATTGTGAAGTCCAGACACAGTATGAATTGGCATTTATGAAGCACGGTGCACCGTAAATAAACGTTGCTCCTAGAAAAGGAATTTCCATTATCGAGAAGCAGGGGTAAAAGCAGTGTTAGTGCTCAAAGATCCCAAGTGGGATTTATTTTACATTTCCAGTAAATGGGTATGAGGGAAAAAGAAGAGAAATAAACTATTGTTCACATAAGTATATGGAGAATAAAAGTCTTACTTGGGATTGAGGCAAAATCCTAGTAAAAGATGTGGTACAGTGTAGTTGCAATTTGTTTTCTGAGTTCTTCTGTTGCTCTGACAGGAAAAAAGAAACAAAGCAGAACTATGMGAGGCCTTCAGCAGAGAAACACCTCCAACCTTATCTGTAAGTCTGGTGAAAGTAGCTCCTTTTTGTTCCCTGCACCAGCCTCCACATATACCCCATTCCCAGTAGTGAAGGGAAGGCTCATGTCTCTTATTTTCTTGCACAGAGACATAAAAGTGAATTACAGTCTTTCTTGGAGACTGTCATCTACAGTGGCCTCTCCATGACTTATCTGGGTGACCAAAGTAAGGCTGCTCAAGCAATATATTTTGTGTGACCTTTGCAAAAATGCTGAGAATTCGTCCTACAGGCAGTGCATTTTTATTAACAGGTTATTCCACAACAACTATAAAGCCAGTAGTTGTATGATATCTATGAGACTTTCCTCCTCACATTTTGAGAAATTTATAAAAAAATCAGCCTCTGTGGGAAGAGAAACCACAATAATTGCAATCAGGGAAAGGCAGGGACAGCCCCCGTTCTGCAAAGCAGCAGCCTGCCTGCAAGCCACCCAGCACCGAAGTCACAGGGACCTGCTAGTACACAAATTGCTCTAAATCAGCCACAGTGCGTACAGCATCCTGAAGAATCAGCTGAAGGTGCTATATGGAAACCATATTTCTGAGAGTTTTTCTGTTACGTGTAAGTTTTAGAAAGGAAGCAAGCTTGACCTTCACAGTATGCAAACCTTTGGCTCTGGTCCTAGCTCTTTTCACATGTGAATAGTTCCTGTGGGGCCTCTTCATGTGCTTAGAGTACAAACAATTTCAGGATTTAGACCTTGATCTGAACCAAGGGTAGCAGCAGTACCTTCTGATATGCGAAAATATTTCTGTTCTTAGTAAAGTAATGCATTTGCTGCATGGACAGAGTTGATTTTACTCTGTCTCTGACTCTTCATTTTCACGATGTAACTGTGTTGGTTTGTAAAGGGGTTTTGCCCTTTTCAAGGGTACCAGTTCGCCTCCAATATCAGTTAAATAAGCCATCTACTCCTTCCACCTTGGGTTTTTTTTTTTTTTTACATGAAATAACAATTTTCACTTAATTTGACTTTTGGCTGTGCATTTCAAACATAGTTGAGGCTGAACTGCTGGATCCATTGTAGYTTATCCTTAGACACCACTGTGAAAAGCAGGATGGGTCATCCCCCCCAGACATGCCACTTGCTTTCCTTTCTGGAATGGCTGATGCTATCGCAGTTGATCGCTCTTGCACAGGACAGACCATCATGTAGGTCATTTTGTCTTCCAGTAATATTCAAAGTTCTTTCAGTATTTTTTTTTTCCAAGTAATAATCTTTATTTTAATTTAATCTAAAGCCAGGAGGACAAGAACATGACAGTGTCCAAACAACACACAGAAATTCCTTCATCAATTGCCTCTTCTTAGGTGTAAAATACAGTTGTCTATTAGGATACGCCTTTTATGGACTTGGCTATGTTAGAAATCTGTTGTAATGACAGCTCAATGAAATAGGTATTAAAAGGACTGACAACCGGTCCTAATCTGGGTGCCATCAACGTGATGTAAACTAAACATGCATAGCTGCACGCTGCTTTTATTTTTTGTCCTTTGTTGTTTATATATGCTTTATTTCGCATTTTATTACAAAATTTTCAGAAACGTTGATAAATAAGTATAACTGGTAGGTGTTACTGAGTATTGTGCTGCACTGCAGCTGGGACATGAACTCTAATTCGTGGGCAAYGTTCTGTTTGTACATAACGAGGTACCTCTGCTGTCTGTATGTATAAAATAATGAAGTCGGCACTTACTTCACTAAATTCATAGAATTTAGCACCCAGAATAGTAAAAAACAATGGGCATTTGGCCAAAGTCAGGTGGCTGAAATACGATATGGAAATATCACCTAGAAGAAAAGGAATTACATCTGTTCTGTAGTATTTTAGCATGGTTAATGGCCATGCAGTTGTTCATTCCGAGTTCATATTCGAAGACTCTCGTTGAATATATGAGTTAACAGGTAAGAGGGATACAATTCACTGAATGACTGGGGATTTTTAGAAGCTGTTTTTAGAACTCTCTCATCCTCTCTCTTATATACCTTTATTATTTCAGAGAAATTCTGGCGTTTAAACTATATTTAGCGATAAAAGTGAGACATCACCTACATCTTGCTACAGCGAAGAAAGTAAAACAAGGCTTTCACATACATTTTCATTCTATTTTTAAAGAAGGTCACATGCAAAAATGTGTGCTGTTAGGGTAAGTGCAATTTCTTTTCTTGTTCATCAGAAAAGAGTTTAAAACTGTCTCCTCACCCAACAGCAAAGTACAGAAAAAATGCTAAATTATTTACTAATAATTATTGTGTTCACGGAGAAGTGCCTACTGCAGGCATCTGGCAAAATACTGCAAATAATTCAAGATGCTCAAATTATTAAAATCAACACCACAAATTAACTATTAATTAAACTGTATTTTCACGCAAGCATTCATAAAGAGCTGAACTCTCCAACACAACCTCACTTTGCAGTCACTGATCCTGCACACGAAATGAGCTGACTTGGCAGAGATTGGGCTCCCGCCCCGTGGCACGGCCACCCGTCTCCCTGCAGCTACAGCGCGCTGGGGAAGCGCTTCCCGTGCGGGCCCCGCGGTGGCCCCTGCCGCCGTGTCCCCGCGGGGCGGACCCAGCCCGCCCGCCTGGCCCTTCTCGGTGAGCGGGGCCCGGCCCGCCTCGGGCGGGACGCCCCGGTCCGCCGGCAGGCCGCCCGGAGGCGATCCGAGGCCGGCGTTCCGCTCCCACCCGCGCCCCCCGCAGCAGCTAGTCCCCGCCTGAGGTTGCGGCACGACCCCGCGCCTCCGTCCCGGCGCCCCCGGCTCGGGCCTCCCGGCCTCCCGGAGACCGCGGCACCGGGGAGCGCCCGCCGAAGCGTGCGGCACGCCCGCCCGCCTGCCGCGGCCCCGCGCTGCCTCCCCTCGCCCCGGGCGCCCGACACCCGCCCCCGGGGAAGGCGCCGTTTGGCCGCCGGCCCCGGGCGCTCGGCCCCTGCCGCGGCCGCCGAGCCCGCGGCGCGTGTCCCTCCGCGGCGCCGCTGCCCGGTGCCCCCCGCCCGGCCCCGCGGAGCCTTCGCGCGGCGGCTGTTCCGCAGCGGGAGCGGGGCTCCGCCGGCGGCCGGCAGCTCCTCCGTCCCCGTCTCGGGCTCCGCCGGGGGAGGGCGGARGGGGCATCCGCCGCACTGCCCAGGTCGGCGGCCCCGCGGCGGGGCGGCGGCTGGCGGAGCCGGGGGCGGCGGCCGCCTCCGCGGGCACGGGCGCTCTCCCAGCCGGGGCTGGGCCGAGGCGCAGGAGGGGGCTCCCTCATCTCCCTCGCCCCGCCGCGGCGCTTGTGCAGGCGGGGAGCCCGGGCGGAGGGAGGCAGGGGCGAGCCGCCGGCGCAGGGCTGCGGGGCCACCCCGGGCTGAGAGCGCCGCGCCCCACTCCGGGCCTGAGGGCCGGTCCTCCCCGGCCCCGGGCGGGGGAGCGCGGGAAGCCGCCCGCCGGGCAGCACCGCCGGCCCCTCCGGGCCTGTGCTGCGGGGCGGGGGGCGCCGGCGGGGACTGGGGCCGCCCCGCGCCGAGGCGGCGGAACGGCCGCGCCGCCGCTTTCGGGGGATTCTCCGAGAGAAGGCAGGGCGGCTCCGGGAGGGGGAACCCCCCTCGGCTCGGCTATTCGCACCCCCGCTTCGCTCCTCCTCCTGGCGGTGATGTCAGCCGCGGGGAGGGCCGGCTGGCAGCGGCAGAGCGGGGCGCGGGCGGCCGCGGCAGAGCCGAGCCGGAGCCGCCGCCGCCGCCGCCGCCGGGACAGCGCGGGCTCCGGGGCGCCGCCGGCAGCGCAGCCCGCGCCCCAGGGGCGCCGCAGCGGCCGCGCCGGCCCACAGCCGGGCCACAGCCGGCCCCGCCGGGAGGCGGGCGAGCGCCCAGCGGCGGCGGCTTCCCCGCGGGGGGGACCTGGCGCTCCGCTCCCCTCAGCCGCCCGGCCAGGGGAGGTCTGCCGGGCTGCGGGGCGGCGCTGAGTTCAGAGTCGCTCCGCGCAACTTAGGTTACGCGGCAGGACCTCTGTGGACTGGTGTGGGGCTTCCCGGGCGCGATTGCGTTTCCATCCTTTTGCAGCTACAAAAGCAAATAATTAACTAAACCCAACAGAAATAAAACAAACTCAGGCTTACCTAAAAGTTAGGATACCTTCCCCCTTTCTTTTGCAATTTTATTCCCTATGTGGAAGTCGCTTATGAATCGCGCTCGGCACACTGCATGGGAAGAAGCGGCTTGTCTTTTGGATCGAGGATTTGCTGTTGCAAAGCGGTCTAACTTCCGTGCAGTGGGGCAGCCTTCACTACTCTAAACGCCTTGATGATGTGCTGAGGAGCCCATGTAGATTGACATCTTGTGCAGAGAAGGCATTGAAGGTAAGAAGGGGGCTTGGGGAAAAGAGGGATTTTTGTATCCTTTTATGTTATATCTTTTGTCCAGCACCCCCCTTTCAGCAGAGCATCAGCAGTTCATCCAGAACAGTATTAATAGGCTGGAACTGATCAAGTAAAATGAATTCTGCTCCTGTGAAAAGTACATGGAGCTCACAAGTGATTGCAAAAGATGTATTTATTTTTAGTCTGATAACATGGCACGTTTATGATCTATGCTCACAGCACGGACAGTGAGCTAACTCACATAGCTCAGAAATGAGGAGATCGACGGTCTCAGTCTCTGATGGGCAGTTTGCATTGGTTGTTGCATTTTGTTGAATGTGTACCCCCCACTACCTCCCTGGAGCATCCCATCATCCTGTTTGATTTGGTGGTTTTTGCAGATATAGTGCCTAGTATTAATGAGAGAGGGAGAGGGATGGAAAAAAAACCCCAAAACATATGGAATATTTTATTGATGTGATCATAATCCTGTAATGGAGATTGCATTAAATGAGGATTGCATCAAAATGCCTAGCTGCTGTGGAGAGACGAGAAAGCAAAAACTATGCTGGATTGTAAATGAAGTTCTTTGATTGAAGGATTTTCTTGAACCGTGAAGGGATGTCTGTAAGCTTAAAGTTGCTGTGTATCTGGAGTACTGGAATGGGATAAAAACCAGATCAAGCTGAAATATATTTTAATTTACTCAAGCTCTGGATGCAGTTAGAATTGGTTAGAGGCATTGCAGTGATGTCCAGTGAATTCTTGGTTTCAGCTATGGAGACCACAGAAAGGCAAGGAGAGAATGTTATCGTTTGGGGAAGAGAAGGATGGTTCATTTGTGACTTTTGCCATAATGGCACAAAGCTTACAGCCTGCTGGCTACAAGCAGAGACCTTCTAGGCGATCTGGAAAGCAGAGGATTTATCTCATTTTCCTTTTGCAACCTTGGCATAGTTGCCTGTAAGAAGTAGCTGTGAGGTGTATGTCAAGAGGCAAACAGGGACTTATTTACCCCTCTCAGGCACTGAAAGAAACTGTAAGCTTGAGAGAGATGGAGCCGACTCATCTGATCCTGTCTTTCTGAGCTGGAGTTGATAATACATTTTGAGTAATTGTTGCTGCTTATCTCAATTGGCAAAGGAGGGGAGAAGATGTTCAAGTTTATGGAACCAGAGCAGAGCTGAGGACAGTAGATACTATCAACTCACCCTTGCATTCTTTTTGTGCTAAATTTTATTCTGGCATAGAGAACTGAGCCACAAAGAGCACCTTCTTCAAGCCTTACTGAAAGGAAACCTGAAGAGAACAAAAAGATTAAGCCAAAGATAATTTTTAACTTTTTGCTTGTCAGCAGTGGGAGTAGCATTGATGTGTCAGATTACACAGGTCAAAGGAGGTAAGATAGGAAAAAAGTTATTTATTTATTTACTAACATTTGCACACACACAAACAAAGTTGGCATACAAATGAACATCACAGAGTGGGAAAGAACCATTTCTTAGAACCACCTGAGTTATAACTGTTGTAAGCAGCAGAGAAATTCCTGTAAGAATACTCAAGAGTATTTCTCTATAACTGCAAAAGAGCTGGTTAAATATAAAATTATATAGAATAAAACAAAACAAAATATCYGATGTTCTCAGAAGTAATTTGTTTTCCCATTTGAGTTGTGTACAAAATCTGAGGTAATAGCTCCACAGTCCAGTCTCTCTTTTGCTGTATATTTGGCATAAAGTTGAGATGGAAACACTTATTTTAAATAAAATGAAGAAAAGCAGCGTAAGTGTATTGAATTCCTCTTAAGCATTTTATTTTGGCAAAAGATGACTTTTAGTGAATTGTAAGAGATGGCTTTAGAATATTCATGGCTAAACTCCAGGGAGCTTAGTGTTAGCTCAGTAGGCAGAAGGTTCTTCCTCTAAAGAGATATCTGGAAAAGATGTGTTTAAATTTCAAGCCATATTCAGTTGAGACTGTTGGTTTCCACATTTTAAAATCATTTGTTATGCTTCTTAGGGGCATGATGCTTAACCTGGAAAATAAAGCAAGTATTTCTAGCTCACTTTTTTTATAGGAAGAGCAAGCAGTGTGCTTTAATTGTACTTCTGTATGAACAAATGTTCCAGATTTGCCTCTATTTTTTATCGAATAACAGCTGAGGAAAAATTTGTCTTTCGAAACCATGGTTATCCATGCAGATCTTGGTCTGTATTTTTGCTACAGAAGAACTCTGCTTCATGGCTGCATTGTTCATCCTTGCAGCATTGCTTTAAATGTGAGCCTTGCTGTAGTTAAAGGATAATTTATATTCAGTGTAGTACTGTCTGCTCAGTGGAATTGGCTTTATACATCACAGCCTCTGCAAAAAAGGAGATCAAAGATCTGAACCTGTGGTCCTGTATTGCATTTGTATTCTACGTGGACTTGAGTAATCTTATACTGGAACCATTCACACTCCCATAGTTAAGAGTATGTCAGTCTTTCCATTGAAACACCCATTTTCTTAGTAATTTAACAGCTAGTTTTAAAGATGGGCTCTAAGCTGAAGTTAAACACATTCATATAGTAAAAAAAAAAGATATCCTAAGCCATGAAGTATAGTAACAATTGGCATTTGCTAATAGAGCACTGTTAAGTTGAATTTACAGAAAGTTTAGTAGAAAATAGCGCCTGCCTGAAAATTTAGAGATGAAAAGGAAAAAAAAAATCCTTTCAGATTTGGAAAGCCCCTTGTGGATCCAGGTGAGTGTTTATACCTGGATTTTAAAGGGGCCTGTGATTGTTAAGCAGGCAGTAGGGCTTTTCTTAAAGGAGAACAGCAGTGGCTCAAAACAGGAATTAGATCTCAGTTTAATGGTTCAGTTTTAGATTGCATTAGAACGAATGCCTCTGGCATTATTCCAGTTAGTTCTTTTGAGAGTTAAGTTACAAGAACAACAAAACAAAACCCCAAGCCTCGTACCTTAAGCAGTGAAGTTACCCTTTCTGTAAGCTAAAAAGGACTATACATTTCTGAATAATGTTGGTCGTCTGACACAGGTGTTAAAAGCATTCAGGGGATGCTGCTACTAAAGCACACTCKCCAGGTAGTCCACCTGAGAACAGCCATTGCGGTAATCATGCTTTCCATCACGGGGACAGCAGGTGGGACTAACGGTCAGTTTACACTTAAACAGAACTCTTTCTTCTAAAGCATCCCAAAATCTTTTACAATTGCCTATCTCAATTAGATAGCCATCTTCTAACAGTGAAGTAGTTGCTTCATCTGTGCAGACAAAGTATGTGAATGCTTATAATAACTTTGTACGTATTTCAGGTTAGAAGTTAAAAGACTAAATTAAAAATACACGTGGATTCGATGTTGCAGTTGCACRTGCTATATAGTACCTACGTTCAAGTAGTAGGTTCAAGATACAGCTTGCTGTATTCCAAGTATTTTGGATTGGATGAAATAAATGAGTATTGTTTGAATGAAAGTTTTGTCATTTAAATAAAAATTCATAAGGGAGATTAATAGTCTTCTGTCCCAATTACCGCTTTCTGCAATGAGATCACTGAGAGGAAATTTGTAACAGTTGTGTTTCTTCAGTGCGGTGAAGTAGTGGTGACCGTATCTTTCTTCGGTCTTCTGAAAATTCATGCTCCCTGCAAATATACAGGCAAGTAATATGAAGCAGGAAATTTAGGGTGGAAATGGGAATTTGATTATCCCTTAAGATCTGTGGGGAGACTCCCATTCTCATTATCCAACGGTGAAGTAAGGAAAATAGGTTTAAAACAGTCTTTTTCAATTACGGTCTCTGAATTAGTAGAGTGACTTGCCAGGAAGCACAAAAGCTTCTACAGCTTTTGCACATTTAAAAGCTCCACTGAAAGAGGAGTTTAAATTGTCCTTAAATTTGTCTTTAAGGTGTTACATTGTGAATAAGAGTGGCATTAGTGGAAAATACATTTTGAGTGATAATAATAGTATTTATTACCTCTGGCAGAAGTGAATGAAAGAGTTTTTTTTTTTTTCCTTAATTTTCAAAAAACTTTTTAGAAAAAAAATCCTGTTTCCAAATAAGGAAAATGAATAATGTTTTCACAATCAYGCAGTAAGTTTTCATATTTGAATGAAAAAAACCCCACCAAACCCACCCCACTTGCACAGGAGGTTTCATGAAGGTCCAGGGAAAGTTAATGTAAAAATTAGAATACAGATAAAGACTGTGGAATTTAGTCTGCAGGTACAATCAAATCATGGCAGTTTTGACAGTAAATAAGAAACTGTAAAGGGTTTTCTATAACTGTGTCATAATTAAACATTCTTTTTATTTGAAGTCTTTCGTCATTGCCTTTAATGAATATCCTGTTGAAAATTACTTTATTTCAGATACGCTTAGAAAATAAATGTTTTTCCATAGGTTACCTAAGATTTAGCCTTCTTGATCCAACATGGCCTGAGCCAAAGCTTCCTGCAGCCTGTGAAAAAATTCCTGTTGGAACAGGGCCTTCAGTAATTGCTTCTTGCATTACACTGGCACTTGTTTAGGAGTTAAACACGTTAATGTGGCATAGAAGTCATTGCTGTAGAGAAGTTTTGCTTGCAAGGATGGCAGAACTTAGCCTGTTTAACAGCAAGTGCTTTACTAACTTTTCGGGAAGTTCTTTTTAAATGACTGTTGTCTTCCTTCATTTCAGTTGCAATAGACTCCACGAGGATTATATAATTTCAAGGGAACCTACATAATGAGATCAGCAGAGAGCCAAATATGTTCTCAGAGAGACAGATGAACATTGAAATTGTTGGAGACTTCCAAATTCAATAGTGAAATTATAAACAGAGGTGGCCCACTGTATTTAAAACCCATCACTGTGGGGTTTAATATGGCAGTTCACTGTGCTAAGAAACTTTGCCTGCTTCATTTTCCTGCCAGGGGAACATCTTGCGTTGTGTACTCCTTTGATTTGATATGGTTGTTTTGGGGATGATTTTCTTCCTCCGAGCTGGTCTAGAAATAAGATGTCACTGGTGATGTAGTCTGTTTGTATATCAGTGTTTATCTGTTACATCCTTAAGGACATAGTTTTATTATTTTTGTAAGAATTTAATGAGTAATTATGTGCGCTTTATGCTGTCTGCTGAAGTAGCAGGAAATACATGCTAAAGGGAAAAAAATTCCTAGTAAAAGTTTGGAATGCTTTCGGCACAGCATATTTCATTTAACCAACTACTTACACCATCATTGTTACTGCTCTGTGCTATCTTGTTAAATAAATAAAAGTATATGTATGGAAAGCTATGATCTACTGGATCTACGATCACATAGGTGGGCACACTAAAGCTACATACAGTCTTGTTTCCAGCTTTAGTCCCTAGCACATAAGATGCATACGTGTCCACCAAAAGAAAAGTGAAAAATATTTGGGGGATGACAGAACTGCAGGTTCCATTAAAATGTAGCGTAGGGAACAGCTATAAAAAAGTCAGCTGCCTGCCTTTACCCTGTAACTCAGATTTCATTAGAAGGTCACATTTTTTGATAATCCTCATGAGAAAGGAAGTTTCATGACTTTGAGGAGGAACTGAGTTTTCTCTCTGCTAATGGAAGTCATGGTTTAAACCCATGTTTAGTCATTTATGCAGGTTTTGTGATTGCTTTTGTAATTATAAAAATATGTATCTTCCTGTCTTTTGACAAACAAGTATGAAACTTTGTGTCCTAACAGGCACATGGTTACCTGGATCATTGGTTTTACTTAGTAGTTTTCTTCCTGAAATGGAGTGTAGCTTCAATAGGAAGCATTATGTCAAGGTGCAGGTTGGATTCACAAATTGGAAAGATATTTTCTTAGGACTTGTATGATGTTTATGGTGAAAGACCTAGACTTAACTTGTCAATGTTAAATAGCCGAAGAGTGTGCCATAGCATTCCCTATAGAAAAGTGCAGAGGAACTCTAGTGTTTTGAAACTTTATTAAATGGTGACTTAACAGGAACTGTGATGTGCATATATAACTCTGGACTCAAATAATTTGGGACCTCACTGTACTAGTCTGTTCAGATTATAGTTGCTGCCAGTAATTTATAAATATATGCAAGATATAAGGCATGAAACTAAAGCTATCATTAAATGGAGTAATGGCTTTACTTTGTCAGTCATTTAACTGACCCTTGGAAAATGTACGTGGCAATGTGTTGTAAATTAAGATCTAGAATACAAGGCAACACAGTAATAGTTTTGGGGATGAAAATTGGGAATGAAATGCATAAAATTCATTTTCTGTTCATCTCCCTGCCTTGTCTGCATGTGAGACTTTACCAGAATGAATGGACTCCAGCTCAGGGTTTCGTAATATTTTCCTGTAATCGGGACTCTACTACAGGAGATCAGTTAAGTGCTTGTCAGACAAGTGTACATTCGTGTCCAATTATCAGAGAATTCTTTTTAAAATTCATGTTCAGGAGATCTGTACTTTTATAACTTATTAAAGACAACTGGATATAAAGTAAATCAAGGGTTTTGTTGTCCTAGTTAATTTGTTATAGTTTTATAAGATAATTGAGAATGGCCTTTTCCTCTGGCCAAATAGCAGCTGAAGCAGCAGGTATTACTACTTTATCTTCTATGATTCCGCCATAAATTTGAGTAAAAAACTCACGTATGTGTAGATGCGYAATTATTTATGGCATTAGTTAAATCTGAGGAATGAAAGTTATAGAAGAGTCCTTAGATACTGGAAAATAAGTGTATTGTAATTGTATATAATCAATCTGGAATAATGATGACTACAAAATGGAACTATCATAACATTTTTACTATTCACATATTCTTCCCCCACCCTCTCATTTTTCATATATAAGCTCTTTAAAAAGACAATACATCTAGAAGAACACCGTAAACCACGCTTTCTTAACAAAAAAATTTTTTAAAATACCTCTTCAAAAGACTACAGAATTGTGGGCCATCAGTTATATTTAGTTATTTTTTGACAACATGTTTAGTCAAATATCTGTTAGTTTGTATCTTTTCAGGGTTTAGCTCTGTCTACATACACAAAGAAAACTATTTTCAAGAACTGTTCTCAAAGTACCCTAAAGCATAACACAAAGTATGTTTGAGATGAGTTCACAGAACATTAACTCAAGGTGTTTCAAGCTACAAAGAGGGGGAAAAAAGACATTTGGCACGTCAGGAAAAAAAGTTGACCACTTTAAAAAAAGTGAATGTGAGTCAGAAAGCAAAGACATTAACAGTGTCAAAGGAACGTATCACTAGTGTGCGCAGTCAGAAACTGTTGTTTTCTTAACTGAGGAATAAGGTTAGGATGTGTCGAACGTTGATAGCCTTATGATGAGAAATGAACCAGTACTATCTTCTGGCTGTAGTACTGTGTCAGTATTGAGCCATGAGCGCCACTGAACAACCTGAAGCTTGTGTGCTAAAGGAAGAGATATTCTGGGTGACTAAATACCAACGACTCTCTAAAGAGTTTGGGTGTTGCCTGTGTCACTTTTGAATGTTTTAATGAAAGTGCTTAAAAATTCCTGCTTTCTTCTCCTGTCCCTGAAAACAAAGAAAATTTAATTTACATGGTGCCCACTCTTTCTCACTTTCTAAATTCGACTGAATTGTTTATTACAGCATAATATTATAGAGTGGAACGGTATTTTCTAATAGAAATAGAAGTGTCATTTTAACATGTAGGTGAAAGCTTTTTAATAACCCCTGCCTCCTTTTTACAACAATGAGGAAACAAGTATAAAGTAATAAAGAATTCTTGCTCCTCTTCAATGATACAGAAACTCAGTTTCTTTAGGTTCTTTGAAAACAATGTGTCTTTGAATTAACGTTGTTAATTGAAGTTGAAAAGCAGTAAACTAATAATTTTTATCACGCAACTGAGGCAGGACAATATTTTCAAAAGGACTTCCATAGTTTGGGTGTACAAGTCCCATTTTCAAAGTGAGTCGGACTCTGAAAGAGCCTAAAGCTTGTCTGCTTTCAGAAATCTTTTAAGTGTTTTTGAAAACAGTACCATTTTTGTTAAAGACTGGTTATAGTAACAGTTTGTACCTCATCCATGTTTTCTTACATTTCTTTGAATATTAGGGACATTAAAACTAGTCACATCCAATATTCAAAATATAGTGGAACTCAAGGATGATTATCAAAAACCTAAAAGCAAACTATGAACTTAAGCTAAAAACTTGCAGTCTTTACCAGAGTTGCACAAAACAAACTTTTTAAAGGAATGATTACGTCCTTTTTATCAATTTTATTTTATTCAAGCAGATTTTTAGAGAGGAGGAGGAGGGGCATAAGAATCAGAAAAGCTGTCAGAGAAATGAATCTGTTATAGTAAGGCTGTACAGTATCACGATGTGGGTTGAGTTTGGGGCCTATTACTTCTTATTTAACATTCTGTATTTTGTGGCTCATCAAACAGATACGGTTAAGCATCAASCAGCCTGTACAGTTAACTAACTGTTACTGAGTTGAACCTTCAGCACTGGAAAAAGACCCGGTTATATTTTAAGACAATCACGCTAAGCATAAATTCCAGTCAGAAAAAGAGATCCTCTTTACTTTCTGTTCATCTAAACTTTAAAATCCAGTCAGACAAACTGAGACAATAAACAGAAGTTAAAACACTGGAGGAAGAGTTTAGTAAAAAGGAAAAGAACTGACTGAAATTTGCCTGAATTTATGATAAAAATTGTTTACTTTTATTCATTATAGAATGGTGGACTAAACCTGAAATCCATTGTACTATCCATTAAGTTGGAGAAAAAGGTGAATATGCTGGTAAATTTGTTGTGATAGGACAGTCTTTTTTGTGATTGTATTGCATTACACAGCTCAAATTCAGTAAGAAGTTTCTAACAATATGAATGGAATTTGGCTCCAATTCTGTATTTGAGTAGTGCTCTTTGGAATCACTGTGTACRGTATTTTCACATCACCAAAAAATCTTAATTAACAAAATATTATTGCTATTTGGGACTGCTTAGCTTTATAGATATATATATACACACTGTGTTATACAATTTGTTCTGTAGCTGCTTTCTTTCGATATTTTTTTATCTTGCTAAGTTAAAGTAGGTTTCAGGTTTTGGTTATTGTTTAACATCAATGGGAAAATATAAAAACCCAGAATATTTTCCTGTTAAGTTTGATGAAAGCTTAATTTGGCTTCATGTAAGTGCCATTTGTTATGAGTCCCTTTTATGTCAACGTTTGTATTTTTGTTGTACTGCACTTATCAAAAATAAGTATTTAAAAAATAATGTCTGAATCAAAAATAGTGCAACATCACTCTGCAAAAAATGTGTACAGTCTCAGTTCCTTATATGTAATTCATTTTGGCAGGTATGGTACTTTTAGGTTTTATTGTATTATAAACACTAAAAAAGCTTGAAAGAAATCATTGGAAAAAGGTTTAGAGTAAGTGATTTAGATGAGGCTGGCAGGTGGTATAGTATGGCTATTGCAAGATTAACTAAATTCTGAAAATTCAGTCACTTCAGAGTATTGGATCTATGTCTTGATTTAGTCATTGCTGAAGCAAAAGTCATCACTTTTGCTGATCTGCTGAACTGCGAGACTGGTTGATGGAGATATTAATCAACCAACAGAAACTACTTTCTGAAAAATTCGGGATGCTTCAGTGATTAAAGTGATAACTTGGTCAGGGCATCTCTTTAACTGCTGTATATGTGGTTATACGTATATATAATAAATATGTAACACTGTGACATATCTCTGATGGGGAAGGCAGATAAAGTGTAAGGAACCTCTAAGGGACAGTGAAGTTGAAATGACGACATTTCAAAATACCCTTGGAAACAGCTTCATTAAGTTACTACGTTATTAAAATACCTGTTGATGAGCCTCACAGAAGTTAGATATGCTCAGATATTTCTTAGTCTGATCGCTGAGAGAATTATTATTTTTAATAGACTATTTTGTGATCCATAAGAACAGGTTAAGGATGCTATCCATCATTTTGTGAACCACAGTTATGACAGATTTTCCTCCTTTCCTTTTCTTCTAATACATACAGCTTTGACTGATGTAGTTCTTTCAACCTCAGCCATAACTGTTTCGGAGGGAGAAACAGGTCAAATCCTTTGTGGGTTGGCAACAGCTAATTTCTTTCTCAGATTTTTGAGATTGTACTCAGTTTTATGAAGGACCCTATAAATAGGAGCCCTAGTTGTAGTTACATATTTCTGTCAATATGAAGAGTTGCCTGATGTCCTTGACATCAGTGTGATTTTAGGCTGGGTTATGCATGCTAATTAGCACTAGATCCTTTGCCATTTTCTATTTTCCCAAACCTAAACTGTGTATTCATCTGAGTTTCCTAGTGATAAAAAGCGTGAATTATTTGAAGCTGCAAGCACATAAGATAATCTTGGTAGTAAACAAAAAGAAATACTTGAAGCGGTTTCTCCTTTTTGCATACTACAAAAATGTTCACTTAATATTCAGAAGAATCCTTGGAAATTTTCAAAGCTTGACCTAAGGCCCTAAGCAACGTAATGTAACTTAGAAGCTTTAAGCAGGTTTGGCTAGACAGCATCTCCAGAGGTGTCTTCCAATCTGAACTTCTCTGTGGTTCTATGAAAAAGACATTGACTCCTCTATATAGGTCATACCTTTTCACTTTGTCTTGATGGCGATTTTTTGCTCAAATTCAGGAGCTTGCTATGTCCTTGCCATTCCGGTTGTTCAAGGAATAGTGAAGAAGTGAGGAACAGGACAGGAAGAGGAACCTGCTAGTGAACAGAAAAGAGCTGTTATTTTTGTTCTTGGATTTGGATCTCAACATTGTTTGCTATTCCTGTCTCAGTGTGTGCTATTTGGTGTAATTTTTGGAGGCCTCCTTTAACTGAGGTTATATAGACAGGCTGCCACTTCAACAAGTCGTCTATTCACTGTCTTTCTACAGTGCTGTTCTGAATACAGTTTAAAGTTCTGCTTTTGATCTATGAAACACTTTTTAGTTTCCTTTCTCTTTCTGAGGAGACCTGCTATACATTTTTGTTCTGCTGTAAAAACAACTGGAAAGCAGAAGCCTCAGCTTTATAAACTGAGCTGAGGGCAAGAAAACCTGAGACTGATTCTTTTCCCTTAGTCCTGCAAGACCCAAGTTAGTTGACATTCAGAGCTGTAAGACAAACTTGTTAATTCAGTTTTTCCTGAGGGTTTTCTGGAGTGGACACATTAGGTGGAGTGTAATTTTGTTTGTATTTGTGAAGAGTGTTCTGCTGATGCTTCATGTTGATGGTTTAGTGCTCTTTACTATAAGAGTGTCTGGAGGTTGATTGACAGGTTCCCTACAAAAATGCAAGAAATGCAGTTTCTATAGAGGGACTTAACAATGTATGGACTGTGCGGATAAGCGAATAAGGTAAGGTTGAGAATAGACAGTATTTTTATGGACAGAAATTTAAGTACTTTCACTAGATATAAGACCACTGTAAATGAAATCAAGGTTTCTTAAAAGTTCTCTAAAAAGGATCTTTACTGTTACGGAAGCTCTAATTTATTCTTTGTTTCATCATGGAATTATTTGTCAAAGCAGGCAGTCAAACACAAATTGTGCACTGGAAAGTAGCGATGAAGGTGCCTGAGTCTGAACTAGCATTTCATGGTTTTTTGTTGTTGTTGTTAAAGCTAGATTAGGCTATTTCTTCATTTCAGGTACTTTCACTTATTTTCCATGCTGTCTGTATAACATGATGTCATTGGTATGTTTTTTTTAAATGTCTAAATTTGTATATGCTAAATTTAATTGAAATTTAGGTTAAAAATTACTTCCATGGGTTTGTGCTGGTTTATTTGGGCCAATTTTAACTGAAAGCTCAGCAGAATACTGAATGTAATCATTCAGTATTTTCCATCCTTGACTCTTGCTGTACCATTTCACTACCCATTTTGTTTCTGCTGTCTGAACAAGAACACTTTCTTTCCCTTGAAAAATACTTAGGTGTTACTAGAACATTTCAATAAATCTCTGTTGTTTGCAGTTTATTTGTAGTTGCTTGGTCATTAAACATAGTTGTTCCACAATGATGGGCTGTTTCCTTCAGATTACATTGAGGAAAGCTTCTTATCCTAATTATTTGTTTATCTTAATGAATGCGTGTAAAAGGCTGTATTGCATTTGTACCATTAAGACGCTGTCAGTCTGATATTTTCAGAACCCTGCAGATGTGGATGTTAAATAAATGAAAAGAGCAGATGGTATACAGGGAAATCTTTGGTAGGCCAAGAAGCTAAATCAAAGTTTCCCCGAGTTCCAGGAGGTACCCTACGTAAGGACTGTTTTTCCGTCACTAGGAAATTTAATAATAAAGTGCTGATCTACAGTATGTTGTAGAATTCCCTAAATATGCAGAATATTCTGTAGAAAAAGTGTATGCCATAGAAAGAGATCTGCGACATTCACTCTACGCTTGTTAGCACGTATTTTAGAATGGGGCTTAGGCTTGCTTTGAGATGATCAGCCCCGATGGTGCTGAATATAAAAATGTCAATATAATTAGTCATCTCCAGCAGAAAATAATTTTTGCCTTTTTTTTTTTTCTTCACTGTGTGGAGGAGGGGATGAACTGGTTTTCAGTTACCCTTTATCACTTAGGTTTTCTATTTTTGCCATCGACTGGGAACATTTACCAATGACTTTTTTTCCATCTTGTATTCAGGGAAGGG
Organism: Phoebastria nigripes; assembly: GCA_035582835.1. NCBI lineage: Eukaryota > Metazoa > Chordata > Aves > Procellariiformes > Diomedeidae > Phoebastria > Phoebastria nigripes. The sequence continues at coordinate 285,007 of JAYKAV010002927.1, read as the reverse complement.
CTATTTTATGAGACAAATCTTAATAAAAGAAATGCCCTGATGAACCAGTGTGAACTAGTGATAATTCAGCAAAAGCTATTCCTTGACTGATGATCAGGAATAGGACACAGAACCATACATGGTCAGTTTTGGACATAAAGTGAGCTACTTACACTATTCTAATGCTAATCCAGGCTGTCTCTATTAAGATATTACAAGTGTTCATTGTAGAAACTTCATATTAAATGTTCTGAATAAGGCACATATCTGTGAACAGATTCTATTTGGTTTTGCATTGGTGCAACTACAAGAAAATAGTGTTATGCAAATATAAGACGGTATCCACAAACTCAGAACCCTGGCAGTTGTTCTGATCCTTCCCTTATTTGAATCACCATAAAAAATTCTCAAAAGATACTTCATTGCAATCATAGCTAGGCAAGATAGTGTAATTTAAATGTATAGTTACCATCATAGATAATATGTATGGGCTGTATAACCATAGGGAAATCACAGATTTTCAATTTCCCTTGGAATGTGTTCATTATTAGATGGTATTACCAGAGTATTGTTTGTTGTAAGAGAAGAAAATCCTGTTCAAGTTTTTAATGAATCTCTTGAGAGATCCATCAGATTTACAGGTTAAAAAAGCTGTAAACATTCTACTGGGAGTAGTCATTAAAGAGAAGATGAATGTGAGTTATCTGAACATTTCTTATGAAACAGAAATCCTGAAGATGATTTACAAACCAAAAAGCTGTATCTCTTTAAATGGTCTGTACTGCTGCATTATGTAATGAATTACAAAGTACGATTAAAAGTAAGTCTGTTTGCAAGATGAGATGCAGTTTCACTATTTTGTTTGGAGAATTTTATAGGTGAGACAGCACTGATCTGAATTTGAAGGGAAGAAGCCTGAGACTAATATTTCCTTCATTTCTAGATTAGAAAAAGCATTAGAGTGGAAGAAAAAATCCTTACTGCATAGTTAATCAACTTGGAGGGCCTTACATTGAAAATCTGATTTTCTAAATTAAATAAAAATGAATTAATAAAAGGTCTGTAGATTGAATAAATAAATTCCAAAAAAACAGCTCAATCCTCTGGCAAGTTACTTTTTTGGTAAATCAAAAAGTGACAGCACAGGACTGCTAAAAGGCTTGCCTTTCCATGAGGCATTTCATACCCTTGATTACACACTCAAGCTTGACTGAACCAGCAGCCTGCTAGTAAAAACTCATAATTTGTGATGAAACAGTTTGTTTAATCCTTGTTTTTTTCTTCTGAAGTATTACAGATGCAGTGAAGGGAACAGTTTCGAATATACTGCTAACAGATAAAATGCAGAAAAATATTTCTAAACTAATTCATCAAAAATTGTTGCTTCAAACTTTTAAATTGGTCATCTAAGGTTACTCTGAACATTTTCTTGTGGTTAATATCTCCTGCTTCTTCAGAAAGCTCTAGATCTGCCATGAAGAAGACAGTTTGTTTGTAGTTTGGGTGAGTTTTGGCATTAGTTTTGTTTTGTTGGTGTAACTCTTCAATGAAGCACAAATGTACCGAAAACTTGGATAACAACAAAACGTGAACTGTGTCCTAACCGCATCTGTTGAACATAACAACAGTAGTTTCACATTCATTCAGCTTTCCAAGAGGTCACACCCTTTGCAAATAATATGCATAACAAACTGCTGTATTCACAGTGCCTCATCATTATGAATAGTATGTATTTCAGCTGACACTGCCATTCACAACATGGTTTTACCAGTTCAGTACATGACTGCGAATCTGGTCTTATTGTCATACTGGAAATATTCAGGACTCCAAAATAAAATCACTGTGATACCAAGAGGATTGATACTTCTGCTGAATTTTCTTAATATTTTGTAAAGATTACCTGCCACTGAGTATTTTTTTCCAAGATATATGGGGGGGGTGTGGGGTGTGGTATTAAAAGCGTGTGTGTGTGTTTCTTATGTATATGCATGGACATGCTGTGGTCATAAAAGTTGTAACTTATGTCCTTGGTCTGAGCTAAACATTGGGCTTACAGGTTTTGAGCAAGCTTCTTCATGAAGCATTCCCAGTAAAATTCATCTCTGACCTGAAATACCCATGTGCAGAATCCTCTTGAGCAGACTTCAGTCATGGCATTTGTAACAGTGTGACTGACAATGAAGGTAAATCAGGACAAGAATAAGGACATCAAGTCTGCTCCAGCTTAAGACTGAAATACCACAAAACATAAAGAAATGTACTTATTCATGTAGGATCATTTTTGTGATGTAGCCTGTTGGTGGAAGATTAATGGAAGGGTCTTGCGACATGTTTTCTAGTGGCATCGTGTTTGGGTATGTCTTAAATATCAGTGTTGCAGCTTGTTAGATCTTATGTTCTTTACATTGCCTTTTTACATGAATTTACATTTGGACTGTCATTTCTCTAGATGACTGGAAAGCATTTTGCCAATTTCCATGTATGCATTATCCACTATTACCTTTCTGTGTGTTTGTCTCCCACTGACTCCTACTTTTCCACAGATATGGGGCCCTAAAAGGAACATTTCTTGTTACGAAAGCAATAGGTTCCAAAAGATGATTTGAAATCCTGTGACTATTTACTTCACAAAGGCTTGCAAGATTTTAGGAAAAATGCCAGCTAGTGCACAGACAGTTTGGCTCTCAGAGCCCAGTGTTAAGGTTAACAAGTTGTAAATAGTTGCATGTTGCCATTATCTCAAAACCCTGCTGCTTTCAGGACATGATGAGGACTCTAATAAGAATGTTGTTCATTGCTAGTTTGGTTTTTTTTGCTTCTCTTGCACAGCACTTACTGAAGAGTAAGATGTAAAAGTTGGATGGCTTGCGATGGGGTCTTGATGTAATTCTTTCATCTTACTGACCAGCATGTTACTGATAGAACTCTTAACAGATCACTGAGATAAGGGGAAAAAACCAAACCCAAACCTGCCACTGTTTTTTTGAAGAACTGTTTATAGGAAGGACTCTGTAATTTTGGATTTTTTTTTTTTTTAAATACAATAATAAATTCAGTGTTAAGAGAGCTGAATATATTTAGAGTATGTAGTGTAAACTTTCATATAAGACTTTTTTACAGCTATATAAATGTGCACATCTTGATTGATGTCTGTTGAGCTGTGCTGACTTATAAAAACATGGATTGTATCTATCACGTCACTCAAAGTTACAGTATCTCTGTTTTTCAGACATATATAAAAATTCAGCTTAGTGTATTTAATGAAACAAAATATTTTCAGTGTTTAAGAGCTGCTTGCTTTGCTTTTGAGAGTGTCTAATGTATTAACATGTATTGCTCAGTGAAGTGGCCAACTTTGGAAAAAGATTGGTAAATGAATCCTTATTAGTATATTTTTGTCATGAAACATTCAGTATGAACTTGACGCTGATCCAGGAAGAGTTAGTATATTGAAATTTGGAATTCTACACGATCATTTCTTTCCAAAAGAAAGCACCAACACTAAGAAACATTCGACTTGGATACACTGGGAAAGAACTGAAGCTTGATGTCATTCTCCTATTAGTGTTTTCTGACTGAAAATGCAGAAAAACATCGTACATATTCTGGTGTATCAGAATAAGAAAAAGAAGACAAACCGGGCAAACCTCACTGCGTTAACTTTCTGTGTCAGGAGCTGATGATCATTCATTAATTAATTTTTGCTCATTTTATTTTGGGCAGGGAGGAGGGATGGAGGAGGGTGTTACCTACGAGCACTGTGTTACGCCGCTGTCTAAGATATGTCAGACCTTGCCTTAAGCCTGGTAAATTTATAATGGAGCTGAAAAGAACCACCTGTGTAGGAAAGAATTAGAGCAGAGTCCTAGAGGAAAATTTCATAGCCGTGAAGACATGGTTGTAGAAGTACATGGTTGGAACACCGAAGTACTGAGACGAATATGCTGCAATACCAAGGCAAAGTGCCAGGATGAAGGGAAAGTGTTCAAAGAAACTATGGCATTGGAGTCTCGCAATAAAGAGAAGCTTTGAGGCAAGACACTGAAGTACTGAGAAAAATATCAAAAAGCCTGAGACGTTTTGCCAGGCTAGCAGAGAACAAGAACCAAGGCGAAACATTAAATTCTCATGGAGAAGCACCCAAGTGCTGAAGGAAAATGCTAAAATGTTCAGATGAAATGGATAGTTCTAATGCAGAGTGCTTAACAGGCAAAAGCAAAAGTGGGGAGTTGAATAGCTTCAAACTGAATGGCTGAACAGAGGAACCATGGAAGTAGTCAAATTAGTTCTTTTCTTTGAAACTACATTTTTGGGGACGCTGATGTTACGATTCTGTCTGGTTTTGATTGATGGTCTGCTTATGGCAACATCAAGGGATTTATTAGTGTTTTGGGACAAATGGGATACTTTTACCAAAGCACAAGATAGCAGTAGCTATTCTAACACAGAAGACTACTGGGTTTTTACTAGAGAGAAAAGTTATGTGAGGGGTGCAGAAGTGCACCCCTCACAGTATTTGCTGTGTATAACATTCAAAGGGGGAAATTATTTTGGTAAAAATTCTCCTTGAGAGGCTTAAAGTCTACAAAATCCTACCTAATGACACCAACATGCCTTAAGATCAAAGGTTTGTTTAATAGCTATATGATGTTGGCAATTTTATAGCATATGAATCCTCCTGTTAAAGATCTTCAGGAAAGGTTACCCTAACTTAGCACCCATTCAGTTTCATTTATGTAAAGGGAGTGCATGGTAATTCAATAAAAGGGATTCGTTTTTAATATAGTAGAAGTGTACAGCTCCTTCAATATTCAGCTCACTGAATATTCATGTATTTTTCGTCAGTATGTCTTTATTTTAAAAGTAGCAAGGGGACTATAAGATAAATGGTGTCCTGTGACTGGTGTGGAAATTTGCTGAAGGGAAATGAGATGCAAGTTTTAGCAGAACAGAGGACTGCCCTTCTAGCTTATTTTCGGGCAAAATGTGACGAAACTGTAGAAAGGGAGAGATGGGTACAAAATTCACAGAGACTCAACTCAACCCCGAGTGAAACTTTTCTCACTCTAATAATGGTTGAAGAACCAGAGTGATGACAATTTGTGTGTGAAATTGTATCTATGTAAAATAATGCACATTTGTCATGGTTCAGTGCACCTAGGAAGAGACTACTGTATATACTATATACCTGTTGTTGTCCACGGAGTTGGTAAAATGCCATTTAACTCTGTGCATTTATTTTCATTAGAAATTGCTCTGTTCCCAGTTGTATAAACTATCGTTTTATGTAGGGACTGACTTGGACTGCCAGCGATACTTTTTCGATAGTTGCAGAGCTTTTCTATAAAGATAAGATTTTTAGTACGATGTTAAGAGACAGTTTATTCTTTTCTTTTAGTTTAAGGGTTTTTAACAGTTCTGATTAGTGTGTCAATTGTCAGTATGACGTAAATACTACCTCACCTGCTAAGACCAGCGTCATTTCACTTTTCTTCATCTGTTTGTTCAGATAGCAAATGACATATACTTCCAGAGTATACAGTATCTTGTGTTCTGTGCAGATTCTGACAGATTGATTGCAACAGAACATAGATGCATGCATTTTGCTCACAGATTCAATATGAAATATGGAAAATATATTTTGATTACCATCTTCCATAATGTCCTCTTCATGGAATAAGAGGAGAGATGCCTAGTGCAAGGTTTTAAAATGTTCAGAGGCTAAATCACACAGATGCGTGTGGAAGGATCCCTCAGCTTGGAAAAGAATGATCTTGGAGCAGCCAAAATTTCCCCTTTACCCTTCATGTGTTTGCAACCTTGGTCTGTAGCACTGAACACATTGTAACTCCATAGGCACTGGAAATTCGTGGGAGAATTCCTGGAGATTCAGAACAAAATTTGTAAATGATCCAAGACTCTCTTGGGCAAATACAGCATGCTGGAAACTTGGGAAGAGTGTACATTATGTAACCAGGCTCAGCTTTACAACCGATTTAGAAAAAATGACATTTTGCTTCCCAGAATGAGATCTGAGTAAAGAAATTTTGTCTTGATCAAATGCAGCAGCTGTTGCAGTTTATATTCAAGTGTGATGCAAACCAAGCCCCCATTTCTGCTCTGTTCCATTCTGCCCAAAGAGGGAACCGTTGGTGGTTGTTTTTTTTTTCCCCAGAGAACTGGCCTGTGGTTTGACTCCAGTGATTACAAATGAATTAAAAAAAAAATTATACAAGTTCTGGCTATTGTAATGACACATATAAACAATTTAAAAATACTTAAGTGATGAATCTGTGTTTTAACAGCCAGCTGCAGAGTACTTATAACTGGAGTATGTTACACCATTTAAATATTCCAAACATTATGTACAACAGATCTTGTACTAATTCATTATGAAAACAGCAATTTCATTTAATCATTTATTAGCTATTTATAAGGTGTCTGCATATTAAGTATGCATACAAATTGTTGTTCAACCTGGCGACCAGTATAATGATTGCGTGTCACCCATGTGTAATCGCTAACGATTTTTTTTGGTGATCATTGTTCTCAACTACTGGTTACCAGCATGACTGTATGGTTCTGAAACATGTATGTGTAACAGAGTAAATGAGTCTTTGACCCCCTAAGAGGGTAAAAAAACCCAAAAAATTGCTGAAAACAATACTCAAATTTTAATGTAAGTAATTCATTACTCATTTCTATTCACGTCTGGGATGTATATTTACCACTGTCATAATAAAGACAGTGAAGCAGGTTGCCCAGGAACACTGTAAAATCTCCGTCCTTAGAGGTTTTCAAGATCCAACTGGCCAAAGCCTGAAGCAATCTGGTCTGAATTCAGCACTGACACGTATCTGTGCAGGAGATTGGACTACAGCCCTTTCAAGGACCCTTCCAACGTGAACGATTCAGTGACTTCCCATGAAGTCACAGTGGGGAACTAAGCAGAATGCTATTAGTTATGTGTTATGTTTGCACAGTTGTTAAACGATTTTATTGTGGAATACAATGTTGGACTGTGATTAAAAAAGAAACAAATCCAGAGGAAGCAAATTGTGCAATACTCTCTGATTCTACATTGGTGTATCTTAATCATTTGTATTTTTACCACACTGCTGCACTGCTTTGTGTTTTTTATATGAATGACACGTGAGTTTCAGATTCCCTGTTGTGATAATGAGCTTTGCTGGGTCTTACTGTACCGTAGATATAGGGTACCATAGGATGCAACTCTTACTAGCAGTATACTGTTTGCTACATATCTGGCATACGTATTTGAATCATCTTACTTATATGATGGTTAAAGCTTTGAGAACCTTAATCAAGAATTTGCCACCAAAGTTAAAAATAGCCAAGGATTTAGGCTACCAAATCCTACAGCCATGACTCTCATCTATGTCCCATAAATATTTACTATTTTGGAAATAGCAGTGTATATCTTTCACAAATTGCAAAGATCTTAGCTTGACCTCTAAATAGCTTTACAGTATAATGTAAAATGCTAATACTAACAATAAATGTGAAAATGTGCAAAATCAAACATACAGCCATCTTGCTATCAGGTTCTCTTCCATGCCTGGTCACATGCTTCTCTGCCTGCTGCATAAACCAGGATGTGCACTAAATTATGCGTAGATTGAATATGACTGTTAAAATTCTTTGAGACTGTTAAAATTCTTACTAACGGGATTATTTATCACATCTAGTCTTACTCCTGAAATGAGTATGTGAAGACTGGAAGAGACCTTGTAGATCTTAAAAATCTTGAACCTTGCTACTGCAAACACCTCACTATATAGTCCTTTTTATATATGTACTTACAGAATATTTAAATCTTATAAAGAGTGTGGGAAAGGAATAAGATTTTGTTGCAAATAATAATTTTCTCACACACCTCAGAACTTCCATTGTTTATTTTCCCCTTCCCAAGTAGATAAATATAAAAATTCCTCTTGCCAGCGAAGAATTGATAAACTACTGAAGATTTCAAAACTCCAGCAGATTCCTATAGTGATACATCGCTTTGTTCTCTCATCTGGCTATTAATTGCCAGGAATACCTGCAAATGAAGTCTTCATTGCTATTATAACTTGAAATTGATGGAGAAAATGGTATAGATTCTTTTTGCATAATATTCATTTGCTGTTTCACCGTTTTTCCAGTGTTTGTTCCTGTCACCTAAATATGTTTTCAAAAATAGAAACGAGGAAGGAAATTATCCAAAATTATCTACAAGGGCTTGTATAAAGTACTGCTTTTGCTGCTGCCTAGAAGAAACGTGACAGTTACAGGCATCAGTAACTGAACTACCAAAACCAGCATAAAACCAACAAGAATTCAGCAATGGTAATACCAAACAGACAAAGGACAGCAAATAAAAAAATAAAGGTTCATAAAAATATTTGTATATCAACTTGCCTGGCACACCAAAGAGAGCTTTTCTGGAGAAGTAACATCATTTTACATACATTTTGGTACTCTGAAAATAAAGTTTGATATAACCACACATAGTCTGCTTGTCCTTCCATTTATGCTCTTTTTATACCAGTGCACTTACACTGACTTAAATGAAATTACACCCTGATGAAATAAGAAATTAAACTGTCTTTAATGTTACTTTGTGTAACATTGACTTCCAGAAGCCCATTACCTGAAGTTTAGAATGAACTGTTCCTTGAATGTGTGACTGCAGTGAATTGTAATACTTTGTTGTGAAAATTATGTAAGGAAAAACATAGAGTACTGAGTACTCAGCACTGAGTAATGAGATCCTAGAAGTGGAGTATGTGACCGACCATTTCTAAGTAGTAGAATTGGCAACCAATGTGCAATCCAGTTTCAGTAAGGAAGGAAGCCAATAAGCTAAGTTATGATCTTGTGTTCTTTACAAAGCAAATCAGAGAGAAGGGAAATCACATTTGTTAGTTTAACAGACCTTGGAAAGCTCTTACTTCCATAGTGCCGCCTCATTCTGTGTTATCGTGTGAATATCCTTTTATATGCCACTAACGAAGTAATCTCTTTAAATTCCTTTTCAATTTGTGCTTAACCATGCTGATTTGCATGTGCATGGAAAAGGAAATGAGAAACTTTTAAACCAAAACTCTATATTCTTAGAATTTGATATTCATGCACATTTTTATGCATGGAATTCCCATTAAGATTACTGGAAGATTTACCTACAAATCTTCCATCCTGAAAGATTGATTAAATTCCCAAAGTTTTATGAGAAATAAGAAAACTGTGTCTTGCTTTTCAGTTGTCAGTTAATGCTAATGAGAGGCATGTGCAACTACACTCTTGTATGTTTAAATTGACCGAAAGGTTTGTATGAAGCTGGTTTGAAAGCTAGAGCTGGATAAGAATCCATGAGTTATTCATGTCTCAGAGGAAATACTTTTTGGTTTGACTTCTGCTTCAGCTGCTGAATAATTTTTACATTTTATTTTTCTGCAGAAAAAACACTTTTAATGAGAATGTGAATACATGTGAATGTGTGTAAAGTAGATTAATTGCATGAGTATCAACTAAAATTAGTATCATGTTTCCTAAATAAAATGTAACCATTTAGATAACAAGACTTTGTTTTTTAAGGCTACTCTTCAATTTAAGGAGTTACAACTTATGTCAGAACTACCAGTTAATCTGAATATAGTCTCAGTTGCATAAGTGTGATGTAGCAAAAATTCCCATTCCTATTTAAATTAAAATACATTGCAACTTCAACCCACCCAACTGCAAAATGTCCCAGAACCTCGCTTCATTTTCTGTTTCTAGGGTAGCAGCACAGAATAATTTATTTCAGGTTTCATCACTGCCCTCTAACTTGTGGCAAACATTTGGTGCCTCATTTTGCCAGATACATTATACCAGAGGACTTGAATTAATAGAGGCATCTTAGTCTGGTGGTGATGAAAAGCCCAAAGAAAGATCTGCTTATTTAGTCTGAGCTGCTATACAGTAATATACTGTGCACTATACACTCTGCAGCTGTTTAAATCTATATGGTGAATTCAAGCAAGTGTAGAAGGAAAAAAACTGGAAGAATACTGAGAAACAGTTACTGAGATTGCAGTAGTCAAGCATGAATGGTTGTATTTTTTATCTGGGAGAATTAGAAGAATCTTTGTTSTTCGTTGCGTGTTCCGCTCTTTATATTATTTCTAAGCTTTCAATCCTGCAGAGTCACTATAAACATTTCTTTAGGAATGACAAAAAACAATAAATGAGGAGGAAAGAAATATTTCTAAAATTTTCATTTTTTTGGTTTAGACAAATCCTATAACTTGTATTTTGGTTTATTTTAATTATTTTTATTTATTTATTTCTGATAGTAATGACTCTCACCATAGCAAATATTCTCTCTGACATAAATAATACTGGAGTAAAATAAGACATTTGGAAATGAAAGTTATTTGATGTTTAGAATTTATATTATAGAGAATTGAAAAGTTCTCATCAGGATTGATTGCCGAAGGTGATGTAAAAACAAATACACGATTCTGGCCTGAAGAATCTATGAATATAACGTGAGTGCAATGAATAACTTTATTCCTGAATAACAGGTATGAAGTGAAAATATATACGTGCTTTCTGTGCTTCTTCTGGTCCTGACATGAGAAGAGTTACTATGGGTTTCATAATTCTGTATTATTACATCCTTAGCAATTTGGAAAGGAAAAAAAACTAACAGAAGAAAATAATCTAGAAGATGGTATTACACTTCAGTGCAAAATTTGCCCTTTCTACCTATAGGTATCTCCAAGTCAAAAGAAAATATTGGCAAAACAGGATTTTGATTTTATTGGCTACTTTCATATTGGCAATGCACAAGTCAGAAATTGCCTGAAACCTACCCAATAAAATCACAGAAATTCTTAGAAAATGTGTGAATTTAAGTTCTATCTTGTAGTACCAGTTTTTCAGCATAGTAAGTATTTTTGTCGATAAAGGATGAGGCACTTGCAGTGCGTTCATTTTTATGCAGAGTGATCCTATTTTTTGACATGTACTGATAATTTGAACTGATGCCTTGTGAAAGGGCATTTTCTTTTATGAACTTGTTATCCACTTTCACTAATAAATGCTTTTTAGTGATAATGCAGACCTTTTTATCATTACCTACACAGTATGTTCTGAATCAGTGCACAGGCTGCTGCAGCAAACCATTGTTAAAAGTTTTTTATTTCAATAGCCCTCAAAAATAATTTATTTAATCATTTCCAAGTTATGGTAGAAGCTTAAAAGAATAAGAGAAAAATAAGGATCTTAAGAGTTTTGGATTTTTTCTTAAATTAAACATGCTGTTCCATATTGAAAATGCTACTCTTAAATCTGTAGAGTTAGATTTGTCTTCATACAAATGCATTTCTTTCTTTGATATCAAAGGGGTTGCTCTGATTTGTAAGTGCTAAGCTCACAAGCCAGACATAAGGCAGGGTGAGTGTACCTGTGTGAATACTGAAATGTTTACGGTAAAGAGGCCATGAAGGAATGTGCCATCAATTTCAGTTGCTATGACTGATAAACTACCTTTTTGCTTTAATTTTTATAAATTGAAGCTAGTTTTCATTAAATGTCATGCTTCTGATATCACATAWTGTTCATAACTTTTAAAGGCACAGAGATTCAAATATTTTGCTACTTTTGTATTCTTTGTGTCAGCCTTGATGTATTTTTGAAATTGTTTGGCAAAATATTTTACATACAGTTGTTATTGACTGTTTTCCATTCAGACAAACTACAGACTCTGCACAGAAGAGAACTTTCTGATATATAAAAAGCTATATAGTTCTTTCCAGAATTCCGATTCCTAGTATAGCTCCTTTTATATTATTGTTCAGATCCAACTGGATATTGTAGATGACAGTAACATCCAGGGGCACTTTTGTCTGTTACTCTTACATGACATGTTAGTATACCTGATGACATTAATTCTGAATTGCCCTGGCGACTGGACATCTAGGAGTGTCGTCAAGAATTCTAGGTACTTGTTGGCAGAGTAAGAGAGTTTGATCATTACAAACATCTTTATTTTTACCTTTCCATTAATGCCTAATGCCTCCTGCTTGCATTTTCTCGACTTCCTAACTACCTTGAGGTTTGTTTCACCTATAAATGAGGGATTGAGCCATTAAATTTACAGCAAAAAACCACTCCAGATTAAAAAGGAAAGAAGACAAAATGTAATTGGTATAAAAGTTGTATAAATGAAGTTTCTTATTATTTTTCTTTAAATAATGAATTATTCAGTATTTTGGTGTTAATAATTTAACAGAACCCAAAGTAAGATATCAGTAGGATGTATGTGGGATGGGTGGTAGTTCAAGTTTGATCTAAAAGGCTTGCCTTTGTATTGAAGTTGGGTTGAAGCTTTGATCTATTTATAATGAGTATTCTAAGGGTTTACTAATTATTTTAAACCTGAAGAGAATCTCATAGTCCATTTTTCAGTTGGAAAGGAACCAAAAATAAACCTTGCTGGAAGGTAAAGGCAGGAAGTCATAAAGTTCAGGCATGTTTTTTAAAGTTAAAGCACAACCGCCTACTGGCTATAATTTCTGCTAAGTTTGGGGGCAAAATGTATTTTCTGTCTCCTTTTTTCATTTTGTAGTGTAAGGAAATTTTCTGAGGTACTTCTAACTTCTGACTAGAGATATGGTATCCTTTATATATTCCATCCATTTAAGAAGTTTGTATCCATAAAGTCAAAATGCACAAAAAAAATTTTTGTTTTGTTTTCTTTGGAATTATATCTAGACAAAACGTGTATCAATTTCAGTTACCTACCATATTTAATCTATTAACAAATTAAATTAACTAACATACTTGTTTATGAGAAATTGTGGGATGGTAATCCATTTATCAAGGGAAACTATATAAAATGTTCATGACTACACAAATACAACTTCAAAAATAAATCTGAATTTATCACTGCTTAGAACATTGCTCGTGATTTGAGAGGGGTTTTTGGAAACCAGATACTTGTGCCTGATCCATATTTAATTCCGTCTTTAAAGGCAATATACTTATTTTACTTTGTTACAGTTTCTTTGTACAATGATTTTGTCATTCCTCAATGGAAAAATTTCTTTAAGTTTTTCAGATACACAGAACACAAATATAGTTTCCTAAGATGATCATTATGGAACAGCAGTGACAGTAATCAGGTGGACATAACAGAGTCCTCTAGCTGTATGTAAGCATGTAAGCTGCACAGCTATAACAGCTGGAAATTTTCATTGTGTTTGAGGGTTCCTATAAATATTCCCCAAAGCACTAGTAACAAGGCTAGGGAATTGATCCATATTTGCATCACAGAAAGCAGAAATTCATGTAAAATGGTTCTGTAGATTCTGGCTTTGAATCAGTCATTTTAAAATCTGGAATATGTGGAAAGTATTTGTTTTATGCAGACTTTAACTTACTTGATGGTGAGGATGAATACTTTCTCTCACTGAAAACACATAGCCTCATAACAAATACTGAAGCATTGTTCCTGGACATAAAACGGTGTGCTTCACTATGGTATTAAGTGCTATTTACATCATGTGAGAAATATTTTTTTTCCATTTGCTAGGAAATTTTCCAGTTTTCAAGGGGTGCTGACTAGTTTAATGAATCTGTAACACATACAAAATACTTTATTTTTTTCCCTTGAATCAGTATTTGGGATTAAAGGTGAACCTATTCTCATGGTTCAAATCATTTTCATTAGCAGAAAGGAAAAACATGCCCAATAAGCCTCGTACTGCAAAGAATTATTTAAAATAGTTCTAAGGAGCAATTTTTGCCTTTTCAATTATGCAAAGTGATCATCAAGTTTTTGTTTTCGGTAATCTTTGGCTGATATTAAAAAACTGACACAGACTTCTTGACCTGACACAAATGTAAGAGCTGTGAAAGTTTTTTATACCTTTACCCTGGCACAAGATTAAAGAAATGAAAGTACTGCATTCCACAAATCAAGCTCATACTTATACCTGTATCTTATCCTTGCGATTAAATTTTTATAGAATCATAGAATAATTCACATAGGAAGGAACCTTGGGAGTTTCTAGTCCAATCTCTTCCTGCCCAGAGCAATGTCAGCACTGAATTCAGATCTGGTTGCTTTAGGCTTTGTCCAGTCAGGTCTTAACCTGCACAGAGGGAGATTCCACAACCTCTCTGGGCAACCTGCTCCAATGCTTAATCATCGCAAGTGATTTTTTTTGCCATAATATCCAGTCAGAACCTTCCCCATTTCAGTTTATGAGCCTGTCTCTTGTTCTCTCACTGTACACCTCAGTAAAGGACCTGGCTTTGTCCTCCTGGGATTTTTTCCATGCTGGTAGTTTGTTTCCTCCTTGAACCTTGTGTCTTTAGGCACAAATACCTTTTCTCTAAAGACAAAGGCAGAGGCGCAAAGTTTCTATTGTCTGTCTTCACTTTCATGTCCTGTGTATGTCCTTTTTGTACTGGAGTGTAGTCATGAGTTCCCTGTGAAACCAAGCAGGTCTCCTGGTATGTCTGCTTATTTTCCTGGGTTATCGGAGTGTTCTGCTTGCAGAAGGCTGCCCTTAAAGGTCTGCCAGCTCTCTTGAGCTCCTTTTCCTTTCACACAGGAGCTCACCCACATGAAAGAAAAACCTGCCTAAGCTGAAGTCTGTCCTCTGAAAGTCCAGGGTCTGTACTCCGCTACTTGCCTTCCTTTGTCCCCTCAGGGTCTTGACTGAGTATCATTAATTCATGGTCATTACAGAAAAGGCTGCCACTGATTATCACATACCTGTCTTGCTTTCTTTGTGACCAGCAGATCCAGTAGTGTGTTTGGTATCTGTACCACAGTCGTCGTTTGGTTCTGTCAGCTTGGGAGCCAGAAGGATACTATTCTTAAATTATTTCTTTAAGGGCTAATCACAGAGCTTGATTATCCATCCAGCTTTTCAAAGAGCAACCTATATATCTAATGAACCTAGTTGTAAGAAGATCACTCGTCCACACTGTAGAAACATCTGGAAATGGTCTTTCTGCAATGACTTTGTTTAATCACTATTACTAAAGTAGTTCATAAAATGTTATATTTTGAAAATCAGAGTGGCCTTACTTAAAAAAAAGAAAAAGACAAGTTTTTCAAAGAAACCGAGAGTATCATCATAAAAATAAATATGCTGAATAGCTGAATAATCATGTTTATCATTATGTTTTTATCTATAACTAGACTTCTAGACTGCTATAACTCATCAAATAATATATGGGAATCTCTTAATTAACATATTTGTATAACTAGACACATTTTACCAAATTCAGTGAGGTGTAGCTATTTTCTGGTACTTAATTACCCATTGATCATTTAACAATTTGTCACTGGGACCTAAATGGAATGGATAATGAGACTGCTTGTTACAAATTCAAATGAATCTAGATCGAAGTGGAAAGTATACAAAAAAGAATATTAGAATTAGACCTAACCAATCACTTAATTAGCTGTACCAAGTAAAAAGCTGATAATGAAACAGATCTTTAACCGTTCACTCACAGGATTTCACTTCCAAGGTGCTGTATTTTAAAGCCACATAACACATATACTGAGTCCATGACTAGTTACTACAGCAAGTAGAGTTACTCATTGTCATCAAATTTAGCATTTGGGGGACAAAATTTGTAATGCCACAATATTAGAGACAATTTATGCCTTTTATACAACAGAATTTTTGCTATGCAAGTATTTTGGACTGATACAAGATCAGAAATACCATAACAGTGAATCTCTCACAATGTCAGAATTAATTGACTCCAATCGAACTAGGGCAATGGAAGTCTTGTCCAAGTCAATGGAAGGTCAATACAAATCAAAATAATATAGTACATGGCTGTACTGTTCTTTAAAATTAATTATATCTCTAGGCCAGGTAGGCTTTGGTTTGGTTTATTTAAAATATTTTTGTATAAAAAACAGGAAGAAGGAGGGTCCTATCTTTCTCTAATGGAAAAAAATTATTTTCTTTCATTCAGTTTTTCCATCCTTTCTGTTTTACTAAAGTTAGTGGAAGAGGAGATTTTTAAAGCTCATAGAATCCTGTCTGAATGACATGCAACCGGAAACCATATATGATAAACCACAGTGCTGAGTAGTCATAGTTTATTGTGTAAAAAGCATAATTAACTCTAATTTATTGTGATTAATTCTAGAACTTACTGATGAATCCAGACATGCTGTAGTAATCTACCAGTTAAGTAATATACAATAAAACTGAGTTTTTTCTTCTCTGCTCCGTATTTTGCCAACATAGTTGACATGTAGAAAGGGACATATGGCTTGTAGCTTGTACACATTTTCCTTGGAGTTGTGGTAATTTGAGTCTGAACAACGATTAAATACATAGTATATAGAAGATACAGTAGCTAGGACATATGCAAAAGCCTTATTCAAAACATATTTAGCTGTTTCAAATGTTTGAATGTGATCTTTTAAGCCACATCTGTAGCTGTTATCATATGGTTGTTGTTCTAGTACAACAGCAATTTTCCATAGTAATATATGAAAAATATTTCAATGTTTATTATTTGTCTCAGTACAAGAACACATTCATTCACATTTAAAAGAAAAATTACATTTTTCCACCACAGCTTAAATATATACTGGCAATACAGAATACATTCAGACAGATTTTTTTGTTGATGAACACAAGATTTCATGCGTTCATTTAGCGAGCATGGGAATATTCTCTGTTTAGAAGAAAACCTTTTAAAACTTTTAAAAGCAGGAAATTCAGAAAAAGCTGAGGTTTATTTCTCATTATTTAACATAAATAAAAAAACTTACGTG